>PVHX01014578.1:0-49886 GCA_004024805.1 Geosciurus inauris | reverse complement strand
GTATTTAGTTTTTAATGTCACAGATGTCTATCTTTAAACTATTTTAAATGCCCAGGAATGGCTGTGTTCTTGGTTTTGCTAGGTGTTTAAGATGAAGCAAGTCAAATTGACTTTTGTTCTTACCTATTGTTAAGAGTCACCTTTTGTTCTCCTGGGAGGCATCCTTGAGGAACTTGAGAGCAGCTTGTTAGCTCTGCTACTGCCATCTGCGTTAGGATAGGTCGAGGTCTGGTGCTGACCATGTGGCTTCCCCGGGAAGCATGAGGGACAGTTCCCTTTTTCGGTGACCTTCTTGTTCATCGTATGGCATTTGATTGGCTCTTTAATTCTCTAATGGTCTCAGAAATCTTCCTGATCAGGAGGTCCTGTGGCCCAGAGCCTTAGAGAAGTGCAGAGAGCCTTAGAGAAGTTTCCTCATTCCTTGGATTCAGGCTGACTCAGAGGGTCCAAATATTGGTTTTCTTGGCCCTTTAATTTAATTTTAGTTTTTAAGTCTTCATCTTAAACACTCAGCAAGCCAATCTCACCAGTTTTAAAGTAAGCGTATTGGGCTTTAATTGGGTTGTCTGTTCTTGAAGTAGTACCTCTGTAAAACATTAACAGGCAATAGTCAGAGATTAAGGAAAATATAAAATAAAATCAACAACAATAAAAACATATTTAGTTTGTGTAATAGCTTTCTCAAATTTTGGCTGAGTTACATATTATATCCCCGTTTGAGGTCCTAATGATCTTTACAACAAAATTAATCCTTTGAACATATCTTTAAATGAACTGGAGTCTCATCTATTTTGAAGCCATTGTAGTAAGCTGGGAGACAGAACTATTTCAGGGAAGACAGGGCTCCTTGCAAAATCTTAGCAGAATATTAAATAGATTAGGTCCTCATTTATGTAAAAAGATCACTCTGATGTAAAAATAACTTAAAGCCTTATTGATGACAGGTTCAGTTATAAAACATTAAATCATATAAATTGATATCATACAAGTTCAGTTTGGAGAACATCAGCTTGGTATAATGCTCTTTTAAAACTTTCTACTTTAAAGCTTGTATATCTGAAAGAAATGAACACATTTAATATAAAAGTAGAACTGGTAGCACCATAATTGCATTGATGTTTAATCACAGTTATATAAACCTTAAGTTTTGAAAGTTAGTTTCTCCAAGTGATAAAACCTGACAGATGTAAGAAAGTTTTCTTATTAAGAGCAGAACATTGTTTTAGATTTTAACCTTTTGTTTAATCACAGTTGTAAACCTTTTGATCAGAAATATTTTCTTTCCTTCCAATAAATACTATATTTAAAATCTTTAATTCCTTCTGAAGTAGGTATAACTTGTCTCAGTAGAGTGTAAAAAAAACTTTTATAGTTAGATAAAATACATCTGATCAGAAGCTTCAACTTTAGCACACAGAATGAAAGCTTTAAGTTTAAAAATGTAAGAGTGAAGAGTCCTAGAAAGAGAAAAGGACGGCCGCAGATGCCGAGCAGTAAGGTTGTGGGGAGGGGCTGCCGCAAGGCAGGTAGCTCACAAAGGCCGAGTTGCCCGTCTGAGAGGCGCAGAGGCAGTGAGAAATGCAGGGAAGCACTAGCCTGTCTGAGTGGCGTGCAGAGGCAGCGAGAAACAGGAATGCAGGGTGGGCGGGCTCCGCTCAAAGCCCATCTGAGCAGCGAGGAGGCGGAGGGAAATGCGGGGAAGCGAGCGGCGCACAAATGCAGCGAGAAATGCAGGGAGGCGGGGCGGGACGTGATGGCGGCCGCACGAGGAAGGAGATAGAGGAGCGAATGGGAAAGGGGGCTTTTAGCGAGAAGAACTTGAGAGGACAGAACAGATGGGAAAGAAGGGAGGGGCGAGAGCGCACTTTCCAACAAAGCCTTGATGAAAGGAATTTCTGTCCGTTTCCCCATCCGCTGACAAAAATTAGCCAAATCAGTGAGGATTTAAAAATCAAAGTTCCCCCTACAGGCCATTTTGGTCCATTACCTAAGCCATAGTACAGTGGAGTTTTGAAGTCTAGAGAAGAGTTGGGGTTCCTTGTGACTTCTCAGTGGTCCCGGGGGTGGGTGGGAACATAAAAAGGCGTCCCCAAAAATGTTCATGTCCATGGGAGAACGGGGGCCAGGCAGAAGATTGAGGCATCCCTGCGAACTTTCCGGGGCCCAGTCAGCAGCGAATGGCTAACACGAGAGTTGGGAACGTCTTCCCAAATCCACGTGGCCTCGAGCGGACAGAGACCCATGCACATGTGCGACTTATCAGATGGGCCTCTGGAGCAGATGGTGGGGGGGTGCAAGCTGAGAAGTCAGAGGAAACTGGGGGCCTACCTCACTCTTGTTGGTCCAGGTGAGGAAGACAGAGAGCAGCTCAGGAGTTCTCCCGGTCCGGAGGGCTTGCCTCGACCCCGGTATGGGGGAGGTTCAAAATCCTCCCGGGTTTCGTGCACCATTATGTAAAGACTAGATGACCAGAAGAAGATGAATTAAAGCCGCTTGGCAAGGCTTTATTGAAAATACACGCTCTCAGGCCGAATCCTCCCATCCATCAGAGTGTGTCCAGGAGAATGGCGCTGGGGCTCTGGTGCAGAGAGAATATCAAAAGGCCTGATCAGGAAGTGGAGGGCTTGGGGGCAGGAAGAGAAGGCCAGAGTCCTTCCTGGATAGGTCAGGTAAAACCCATTGATTGGCAGGGGCGTGTCTACTGGTGATGTCAGCATCTGGCTAGCAGCTCCATTTCACAGCTGCTGACTGCTGCTGCCCTGACCGGTCTCTTTAATTGGACATCTTGGACCCTGATCTGACCTAACACTAAGGATGACCATTAATCAAAAGCAAGAGTCAAAACAACAGGCAAATATAATATAACATGTTATAATTGCATAATGAAATATACAGTGTGATTCCATAGCAGGCAAGTGTGTCAGGGCTCTCCAGAGAAATCAGCAATACATTGTATAGATAGAGAAAGAGAGATTTATTTAAGGAACACACTCACATAATTGTGGAGTCCAAAATCTTTAGGGCAGGCTGGCAAGCTATAGACCTAGGGAAGAGGTGATGTTGCCCCATTAAGCCTGAAGGCTGACTGGAAGCAGAATTCCCTCTCCCCTTGGGAATGTCAGCCTTTTCCTCCTAAGGTCTTCAACTGATTGGATGAGGCCCACCCACTTCATGGAGAGTAATCTGCTTTCCTCAAAGTCTACTGATTTCAATATTTTTTAAATTTATTTTTTATTTTTTAAAACAGCAGAAGGCATTTCAATTCACAGTACACACACGGAGCACAATTTTTCATTTCTCTGGTTGTAAACAAGGTAGAGCCACACCATTTGTGTCTTCACACATGTCCATCTCATTTCACCATCTTTCCAACCCCATACCCTCTCCCTTCTATTCCCTCCCCTTTGCCTTATCCAAAGTTCCTCCATTTCTTCCATTGATTTCAATATTAATCTCATCAATAAAATACCTTCATAATGTCATTCTACACTGAGGTTTAACCAGATATCTGAAGACCATAACCCAGCCACGCTGACAGATAATAGTAACCATGGCAAAAGACAAATTAACTTTTTCTTTTTGCCCTAAATGAATAATTTGGCTCCAGCTGAATACAAAGTGGTTTTAGTACCTCCTCAATGCAAGTCTGTCTATTCAAAGTGTGGTCCATGGAGCTCCAGCACTAGCCTCACCTGGGAGCTTGCCAAAAATGCAGAATTTCAAAGGAAATTGTGATATCCGTTACAACAGTGGTTTCACCTTGAGGACATTATGGTAAGTAAAATAAACCTGTCACAAAGCCACAAATACTGTATGATTCCATGAGTATAAGGTACCTAGAGTAGTCAAATTCATAGAAATGAAGTGGATACTGGCTGCCAGGGGTGGACAGGGAGCCGGCAGTGGAGAGCTAGAGTGTTGTGGATACGCAGTTTGCAAGATGAAAAGGGTTCTAGAGATGGATAGTGGCAACGGTGTACAACATTGCACATGTACTTAATGCTACTGAAAGATATACTTTAAAATGATTAAGAGAGTCAATTTCATTATGTGTATTTTACCACAGTTAAAAAAATTAATGCAGAATTTCTGAACCTACCAGTGATGGGGGGGTGAGGGGGAGTCAGTGTAGACAATGAATGATTGGGTCAGGAAGATGGGGGCTGATTCAAAAGGAAATGAGATGCTAATACCTCCAGAGCACTTCCCCCTCCTCCAACCCCTTACTAAGTTTACCTGCTTCCAGGGAATTAATTGTTCCTCCTAACAAGGAGTTGTTAAAGAAGTACCTCCTAGGTGGCTCCTTTCCTCCCTTTCTGAGCAGCTATGGAGAGGCACCCCTGGAAGGCTCCTTTCCACCTTTTCACCACTTTAAGCAAGATAAGGGGAGGAGGGAGCATGAGAAGAAAGGATAAAAGGACGGGACACCTCCACTCCCTCAGACACCAGCTCTGGGGCCCCTTCTCTTCCGAGAAGTCTATCTCTGTCCTTTACTTAATAAAACTTGCTTTCTATGCTTACCTCAGTGTTTCTCGAATGTTTAATCTTCAGCACCGGGGGAATGGGACTTGGAACACTGGTATTATCTCTGGTCTCACCAGGACTTCCTGAATTTGAGTTTGTATTTTGGAAGATGTCCAGATGTTTTGTAGACATATAAAAAATTGAGATGCATTGAACCAGAAAGGCATTCCTCAACATACACCAACTTTACCAATACATTGATCTCAGACTTCCCAGCCTCCAGAACTATGAAAAATAAATTTGTTAATAAACAATTCAGTTTGTGCTATTCTATTACAGCAGTGCAAATGGGTGATAACAGACACCTTCTTACAATCTGTTAGGTTAGCGGGGCAAATGCAGAACGCACAAACGGCGAACGCTGCTGCAGGCCGCAGGGAACAAAGCGGCAAGCAGCCCGCATGCGCAAAGGAACAGCCAACCAGACGCTGATCCGTAAGCAGTAATGGCACCTCCTATCAATCAGTGGACTTTTCCTGACTCATCCCAGAAGGACTCTGACCTTAGCAAGATCCCCTAACCAATCCCTAGACTCTAGATACCTCCTCTTCCTGCCTCATAGCCCCTCTCTTCCTGCCTTAGGCCCTCCCCTTCCTGACTGGGCTCTTTAAATTTCCTGTACCATGGAATACGTGTGGGATTCTCCTGGAATGCTCTGTTGGAGGGGGAATTCACCTGGATGCGTATTTCCCAATAAAGCCTTTCCCAGCAGTTTTATTTACCACCTTTTGGTCTCCTGGCTTTACACAGTTATCAAACTCACAAGCCCTGTCTGAGAACGAAGCAGGGTTGAGATCACCACTCAGTGCACAATTGAATGATCTATAAAAATAAATAAAATAAAGATTTTTTCTCAATAGGTTATACATTTACTTGTCTGAATATTCAAAAGTAAACACAAGATTGCAGGGTGAAAAGTCTACCTTCTATTCTAGTACCCCAGCCAAATAGGCGCTTTCCAGTCTTTATCAAAGGAAAATAAGCATATTACAATTCTTGTACATCCTTCTAGAGACATTCTATGCAGTTATAAACAACAATCTCTATTAGCCATTTTGGTTTTCTCACTTAAAAATATGGAAAATAGCCACAATGAGATACTACCACCAAATGACAAGAATAACATAATAGTGATTCTATCAAGTAATATCATATATTACTGGTTAACAGTGTATAATGTGACTACTTTCAAAAAGATTTCAGCAGTTAAAGTTAACCATGTACTTTCCTGTGACAGTAGTTTGACCTCAAGAAAACTGAATGCAGATGTCCACAAGAAGACTTGTAGTTCAGGGAAACTTTATAAAGTTAGAAACACCATAAACTCATCATAGGAATATGGATAAATTATGAATACTCACACAAGAGAATATCACTCAACAATAATAAAAAGAAGGAACTTCTTATACATTCAAAAACATGGATGGATTTTTAAGACATGGTGGTGAGTGAAAGAAGCCAGACACAAAAGAACATGTACTATATGATTTTGTTTATATGAAATACAAGGCCAGGCAAAGCTAATCTATGACAGAAATGAGAACAATGTTTATATGTTGGGAGGCTGGGCAGTGGAAACTGCCTGGAGAGCGATACCAGGGAACTTCCTGGAAGTGAGCAGAATGTTCTACGTCTTGATCTGAGTGAAGATCACAGAGGTAGATAAATACATAAGATGAATCGAGCTGCAGTCTTAATATTTGTGGATCTTAGTGTATATATAAATTATATTCTAATAAAGTACCATAAAAGAGCTAAGATCTAAACAGGATAAAATTGGAATTTTAAGCAGAATTTTTAAGAATTGGAAATGACTGGAAAGTTCTGACATTTGTTCAGATTGTGGAAAAGTAGAGGAGAGATTTAACAGAGCACAAGGGAGTAAGTGAAGAAAAATAAAATGGATTGAAGTTTATATCTTACTGAGTAGAAACTTCTTAACAAACCAGTTACAATTTCATCACAGAACATTTAGTTACACATAAAATAATGTTATTGGTTGCTTATGGAATATACATATATAAAAATATTTTTAAAGAAAGGGAATGTAAACAGCACGACAGACACTCAGGAGGATGGGCAGAGGAAAAGGAAGGCAGTCGCTGAGAGTGACACTGTAACAGCCCCTTTAAAAGTACAAGCCATAATCTTGCGATTTCCTAATAAATCATTTTTTCTGCAACTGAGAAATTGCAGAACTGGTCCCAAAGCCAAGGCAATTACAAGCAAGGGCTGAAAATGTGAAATTGTAACATATCTCTGGCTAGCATAGCTGGGCTAAATCTACATATATATGTTTTCTGCCTTTGGTTCCTATGAATTATGGTGGTCCTATAAATTGTAACATTCTTATAAGATGAGCAAAGGTAGATTAGTTGCCTTCCCCATTTTTGGCCAAATCGCAATTCAATTCATTTTTAAAATTTATATCATTTTCTCTTATTTCTGATGAGAGTAGGCAACCAAATTCAGTCCGTGGGAACTCAGGCAGGGCTTCTAGCCTGTGTTGCTGGTGACACCAAAGGGTCACCAAAGTTAATTTTATTTCTTAAAAGTCAATAGTGAAAAATATAAAGTTAGCATTTGTTGAATCTAAGTAGTTGAGAGTTTTGCATGTTATCTATAACCATTACTTACAATATTTCATACAAAGATTGAACTAGATATTATTAGAAAATAATAACTAGATGATGATGATGATGATAATGATAATAATAATAATAATAATAATAATAATAATATTAGATTTACTGGGACAGTACCATTCCATAGCTTGTTTGCACTAGTGTTGTCGAAAAGGGTAAATTTAATGCACAAAACCCAGGGTTCAATCCCCAGCACCAAAAAAAAGGGCAAATTGTGCTTATGTATAGAAAAATTTTAGAACACCCACGGACCTGCCATTTTCTTTCCAATAGGAAAGAATCTTAACTACATTGAATAGTAATATTTCCTTTCAGTATTATTTATTGAGAAATAATGTCATTAAGTAGTTTGAAGTACATGATCTTTTAGGTATTTTCAGTTTCTAAAATGCTATGATCTAATCATGCAACTTTCCAGAAAGAACTTCTTTCTGGACATGATCTTACAGACATAATTTTGAGATCATGTATATTTTGAGTTGTAATATTTCATGGAAATTACCAGATAGAAAAAGTCATATAAATATTACCTTTTTGTTTTAATCAATATTATTCCTGTACTACCAGTCAATTGTAAAGTTACCAAATATAAATGCACATGGATTTTTAAAAAAATTATTGACCTTGGTATCAGAGATTTTAAAATGATAGTTGGAAAATATATATTGTTTACAGAAATTTCATATAACTATATTACAATACATATCCTGTTTCTACTGTAGTAGATTTGATAATCTATTTTTAGTTATGTTTAAAGCACCTAAGTTGTTCTATTTCAGAATCAGTTTTATGGAAGACTTGCATTCTGGTTTGGCATGCTTCATATGCTACCTAGGTAGCCACTGGAAGCTCTTCAAGTTTATCCATTCAGTCACTATTCAAACTTCATGGATTGCCTCTCATTCAATTTAGCACTTTGTATCAGGGAATCAGCTAGAAAGAAGAAGACATGCATCTTACTCAAAATGAGATTGTAATCTAAATAGATATGTGTACAATTAGGTACTACTCCCAGTAACCTGTGGAATTAGTACTATGATGGAATGTTAAAAACTATAATCATGGAGCTCCGAGGAGAGAAATATTTTAGAGTAAGGTCACAGAAGAAGTAGCATTTGAACAATCTATGAAGGCTGAAAACTTAAGGGTACCCTTTTACTAATTATTGCGTTTTATTACTACTATTCTTCTCTGGGAAAAGCTCAGAAGTTGTTAGCATAGTTATTGAAATTTTTATATTCATCTACATAAAGAAAAGCTGTCTTTTGTATAAATGGATGCACTATAAAAAATAAAGATGGTTCTAATGAATCATTAAGGAATCAGATCTATGACACATTTATTAACATCAATATATAAAATAATCTTATATCTTCTCAAAAGACACATTAAAAAACCCTCAAAAAAGACATCTTAAATGAGAAAACTACATATTATATAATTCATTCATTAAGAATGGATTAGATGAAAAACCATCTGGAGTATTTGATGGCTGAAGTCATTACAGTAACAGTAATTTAGAATATGGCATTTCAGTTTCTGAAAAGGTCAAAGATAGTCAGATATTAGCAGTAATAATAATAATAATAATAATGAACGTCATTACTTTGAGGATCAGATCAAATAAATTCCCAAAGGAAATCCCTCTAAAGCTGCACTGAAGAAAATCAGGGAAAGCAAGGATGGCAGGTAGAAGCCAAGACTTTAAGTCCTAGTTCTGCCACTTTACCCTCTGGCACGTCTGCTTCCTCATCCACCCAAATGGCAAAGATGCAGACTATGCCTCCTTGAAAAGTTATACCGCAAACAGTAACAGTGTTGGATAAATGCCCTTTCTAAAACATAAATCATTATCAAATGTACAGTAGTTGTTACTAGGCAAGTATGATTTAAACTAGTTCAAGTTTTCCAAGAATGTCTATGGAGAAGAGAAATTGGAGAAATCACAAGATGTATGCAATCAGGGTCTTTTCTCCTAAACTTATTCTTATTTTCACATTTGCATTGACTAAATTTTGCTGAGAAGTCCTTTCTTCATGATGTGGTTTTCTTCTGCTGATTCTCTGTTTCTTCATCTATAGAGAAGGAATAATAACAGTACCTCTACTGGATTATGACAAAGACTGAATAAAATGCCACACTTGCATGTGGTAAGTGCCTCCTAAATGGCAGTTCCTGTTATTATTACATTCCTTACACTCTCAGAGCAATGAGAACACTTGTTCATACAGTCCTAATTGGGCCACCAAGTTTCTAAAGCTTGTGATTCTAATTGCATAATTTCTAAGGAGCTGCTAAAATGAGTATACAGGACACCATTTGACCAAAGGGCCCTAACAGCCTAGATTCTTGCAGAATTGAAACCTAACTCAGACTGGTTTCCTATAAGTGGCTAATTTAAAAGAAAACAAACAAACAAAGAAAAAACGCGGCCAATCACAGGCAGCCAGCTGGACATTATGTTGTCTTGAATTTCCCACCATGGTAGTCCAAATAAGGCAATCGTTTAAATTTTAACCAAATAATTTCTTGCTTTGCTTCTACAATCACCTGTATAAAGCCTTGCCTTCAACAGCCTCTGGTAGAACTCAAACTGCTTGTGGTTTGGTGCTGCTCAATTCGTAAACTACTGTTTGCTCAGATAAACTCTTTGACTTTTTAATGTTTATTAGTTTATCTTTTAACAGAACTATGAAAAAATGCTTTGAAATCTAAGGTTATATTTAAAAGGTTTTTTTTCCCCTAGATTATGAATTTAGACCTTGTCCTAGCATATCTTATTGAAATTCTGTAATGATATGTACTTAGTTCTTGCCCAATTCTTTCCCTTTTCAGTGTCTCATTTTCTTGGTAGATTGAGTAGTTTCTTCTGTCCTATTAGGGAATGCCCATAGAAGTACCACCTTCACAGCATATGGTTTTGAGGAGTAATCAGATCATTCCTGATTTACAGAACACCAAAATAAAGAAAAGAAAGCCTTGTATAAGGTTAACCAAGCCATAACTATTCCAAAAGAAATAAAGAAATTTGGTTCACTAAATGTCATACTATAGGCCAAAATAAAGCCTGCCAGGGAAAAGAGTTAAAGAAGAAAGGAAGAAAGAAAGATAGAATGAAAGAATGAAAGAAAGAAAACAACCTCAGGGTGCTAAAGGTCTTTTAAAACACAAAGACACAGAAATAAGCCCTTAATGAAAGGATTGATAGATTTAATTCCTTTAAGTAAAAAATAAATAAATAAAACTAAAATGAAAACAAACTAGGGAAACTATTCACAACATATGTAACAGATTTATGTCTTTATTATATAGGGAAATAAGCTATGCATGTAAGGATGTATATGAAAGGATTTTATAATAGTGACATTAGATAATTCAGTTTATAAAATGGGAATAGCTTATGGAATGGTCAAAAAAGAATATTATACATTTCTAACAAATTTGAGCATAAACAAATATTTGAAAAGAATATACATAAAATGTATATAGACCATAAATAAAGTATTTAACAATATTTAGAAAAAGTCACATCTTATTAAATTAAAATTGTTACAGCATGTTTTATATGATACACATTTTTAGGTTAGTGGATATTTTGACAAAACTGCCAAAATATGATTGGTTGGAAGATGTGATTATGGGCGTTTTTTCTTTTGATTTTTTGTGTTTTCTAAAATTTCAACAATGAATATATAGAATTTAACCCAAACTAAACATGTTACTTTAAGATCACACCATAAACAGGTTAAACATAAACAGTGAGCAGAAAAAAATATTCCAACATATTTAGCAAAAAGTTAATATTCTTCCTTTGAGACCTCCTCCTCTTTCTTGGGCTTAATCTTAGTTTTATCCTCTTGTTGCGATACTTCCCTGACCACTCCATTTAAAATCATCATCCCTCGACTCTGCCCCAGCATCACTCTGACCACCTTACTTTAACCTGCATATTCTTTTGCATACACATTGCATCCTCTACCATACCACATCGTTGTGTTTTCATTATGATGATTGTTCACTGTCTGTTTCCCCATAGAATGTACCTAATGAGAATTCAGTGAATGGGTGGATGAATGAATATGAATAGATCTATATAAAAATTAGAAAGAAACACAACAAAAAATAAATCATAGCTGTTTTTAGAAGGTGTGATTATGGGAGTAAATATTTTCTTTAGACTTCCTAGATATACAAATTTTCTGTGATGAACATGCGTGCATGCATACACACACATCACTCAGTCATTCTAGATAATTCTGCATTTTCCAAGACCTTCCAGGGAAATGATTTTACTCCCTTTCTCATCAACCTGTATCAGGTTTTAGCATCCTTGAGAGTCCAGAAATATTTCTTTCTTTCTAATTTAGTTCTATTGCCACTAGCAAGGTTCATGAGCACCTGTGGGTTCAGTGTCAGGTATTAGAGCTGGTGTTGAAGACAAGAAAAAGAATAAAGATGAGTTTTTTCAAAGACAGAGTAACGACAATGGAAAGAAAGGCAAGTAGAAGAGAGAAGAGGAAAGATGCCCCAATTACAGGTTGCGAATATCTGTGGCTCCTCTTCTGTGCTAGCACCCTGTGGTGGGCGCTGAAGGATGCCTGGAGATGACTGCACAGCACAGTCCTGGTGCTCAAGGAGTTTCCAATATGAAAGGGAGCTCTTGGGCTAATATCTACTCCTTGTTTGCTCCCTTAGCCAGCATTTATTGACCACAGGCATCCAGCTCATTGATAACTGCATTTAGTGGCCTTTTGATGAGGACAGAGCCAAACACTCAGTATTGTAAAACTGTTTTGATTGTAAAAAGTGACTACTTTTAATTATCCTTCAGTGGATTATCTCCTCAAGGCATTATCTGCAGCTTTGTTTTATTGGATACTATCTTTTTGCTTTGTTTTAATCCTTGACTAGATTTTCCTTAACACAATCATGACACATGATTAGAAAGTTCCGGAACAACTTTAAGAGTGGCCAAGATGCAACACAAACAGGTAAATCTGGAATGGAAAAGAGAATCATATTAAAGTTCCAGAGCAGAAATGACCTTTTGTTTCTGTTGCTGTAACAGATTTAGTTGTAGATGGACACAATAGCTTTATTTTATTTATTTTTATGTGGTGCCGAGAATAGAACCCAGTGCCTCATACATGCTAGGCAAGCGCTCTACCACTGAACCACAACCCCGGCCCGACCTTTGGTTTTGTAGTTGTAGGTATTTGATAATGGCATCTCTGTTTTTCTCTGAAACTCAGAAAATTGTCAAGCAAGTATGATCCTGCCTCTACCTTCTAAGAGATGATAAATACTAAACCGGTCATTCCTGTCACAGAACAGTTTTGATAAGCAAACATTGATAGTTTTGTTTTTTCCAAAAGAACCCAAGTTTCTTCAATTTTCCCTTGTTAGAGTCTATTTTCTAATCATATTTATTTTTTTAATATATACTTTTTAGTCGTAGGTGGACACAATACCTTTTATTGTGTATTTGTATGAGGTGCTGAGGATCGAACCCAGTGCCTCATGCATGTTAGGTGAGTGCTCTACCACTGAGCCCCAGCCCCAGGCCCTAATCATATTTCTTGAGTAAACGTTTTCTAGATCTTCCATCCTCCTAAAGCTCTGGGGTCCTGTCTGACACCAGAGTTGTGTTAATTCTCATGTGTTAATTATGCCTTGTAATTTTGAATTGTACTCCCATTTTTACATTCAGATAAAATGTATTTCTTAAGGCATCAGGTGTTACCAGTGCAGTGTTACTATTGATCAGTGTTGCTGATTTACATGCACCTTCAAGCTAATTGTGTCCTATCCTTTCTGCTCCCAGACTGCTGAGTCTCTGTGGTTTGGTAGGCTCCATAGGAACTGGAGTCAGGAGACCTGGGTTCAAGTTCCCATCTTTGTCCCTTTCTGCCTCTGTGGCCTTGGTTAAATTTAGTACAAGTCCCTAAACCTACACTGGGTCATTATGAGCATTCATCATAAGAGGAAATGAAAAAATGGTTCCCAAACTGGAATCAGAAATATAAAGATGCTCCCTCTATTCCTGTTTTTGTTGTTTTGTTGTAGGGTGTTCCTTGAATCTGCCCTTGCTCCTTCCTATCAAAAGGCACTCTTCCTCCAACTCCTCACTTAATATCACATTTGTTTCCAGATGCCATACTAACAGTCCTGGCTCCAGGAAGACTCCTGGACCTATTAACTGGGGAGTTTCCCCTTCAGATAGGCCATGAACCTCAGCCCCCTAGCTCTTGGAAGAGTTGGAGATTTCCATTGATCTATGAGAATATTTGATTATTAAAAGTCCACGTGGCTGAAGAGGCACATCACCTGGAACTTGTTCCTGGCTGACACTTACCAGCTGTGTAACTTGGGGCGGTGTAAGGAATGCCGCTGTGCCTCAGCCCTTGAACCTGTAACATAGAGAGGACTGCACTGCCTGCTCCACGGGGCTGCTGTGAGAGGCGGTTGGACCAGTGCAAGTAAGCCACTTAAGCTGTGACGGCCACACAGTCAACTCTCAGTGATGGTTGCCTGCCATTGAGATGGGCATTGGCCTGTCTTCACTCACCACCAGCATGGGAGGGAGCTCTATAAGAACCATGGACTGTCTTTCAAATGCAAGGACAAAGACTGGCTTAGAATAAATGTTTAATAAAGCTTTTATGAATGTAATAAAGAATAAATAAATGCATGGATTTAAAGTCTAAACTGGTACTCATCTTCAAATCCTGGGATCATTTGTATTTCATTATTCACGTTCCATTAAATCAAGTAAGTATTAAAAAACAGAGGGCTTAAAACCAAACCTTTAGGAAAAGAGATTCCCCTAAGTTGCAGCTAAAACACTGATAAGTATTTGTATATACCATAAACTTTCATCAGCTGGTATTGCCTAGTTTATTGTTGTTTCAAAAATAATAATCATTTATCAGCAAACAAAGAACTCTGCTAAGTATTTTGAAGAATACAACAAATGACTCTCTGTTCAAGATCTGGCTGGAAAGTTATACCAAAGCACCAAAATAAGTCTCCTATATAATACCAAAAGAGGAGTAAACAGTTCTATCTGCTGGTGGCAGATGGAACACTCAAACAGGTCAAGAAAAGATCAAAAAATTTAAAATCACTAGCTTGCTTCTCCTCCTTCGCCAAATCCATAATTTTGTTAATACTAAGATAACTCTGGATTTACTTTTCCTACCCTCTGCCCTAGAGTTGTATTTTTTCTCCTAATTGGAGAGCTCTAAAGTTTTATTGATAAAAACATCTTGAATCCTTTTCACAGTATTAATTTTTTTAGTGTTAAAAATCAAGGTATGATTGTAAATGTAAAGAAAAGCTTACACTGAGATAGCAAAAGGTTCATGTTAGTTAATTAGATTATATAAAATACATTCTTTTCAAAATGAAATCAATACCTCTAAGAGACCTCTCCATTTTCATATCCATTGCAGCACTATTTACAATAGCCAAGATGTGGAATCAACCTAAGAGTCCAACTACAGAGGAATGGAAAAAGGAAATGAGATTTATAATATGAAATATTATTTGGTCTTAAAAAATAAGAAAATGTTGTCTTTTGTGACAGCATGGATGAACCCAGAGGACCTCATGCTAAGGGAAATGAGCAAGCCACAGAAATATAAATACTGCTTGATCCCACTTATATGTGGAATCTGGAAAATCTGATCTCATGGTCCTAGAGAGTAGATTGGTGGTTTTGAGGGACTAGGGAAAATGGGAGATGCTGGTCAAAGGATAAAAATGTTCAGTTATGCAGAATAAATAAGTTCTGGATTTAATATATAGTAATAATACTACATTGTATACTTAAAATTTGCTGAGAGAGATCTTAAATATTCTCACCACACCTGTGAAATAATTAGGAGAGGTGATGGATAAGTTAATTGGCTTCATTGTGAAATCATTTTACAATGCGTGTATTTCTAAAACAAATTCACATTTACCTGCAAATGTCATGATTTTATTCTCTTTTAATGCTGAGTAATATTCCATTGTGTCTATATACTACAGTTTCTTTATCCATTCAAACTATTGAAGGGCATCTAGATTGGTTCCACAGTTTAGCTATTGTGAATTGTGCTGCTACAAACATTGAAGTGGCTGTGTCACAGTAGTATGCTATTTTTATGTCCTTTGACCGAGAAGTGGGATAGCTGGGTCAAATGGTGGTTCCATTCCAAGTTTTCTAAGGGATCTCCATATTGCTTTCCAGATTGGTTGCACCAACTTGCAGTCTCACCAGCAATGTATGAGTGTGCCTTTTCCCCTACATCCTTGCTAACACTTATAGTTGCTTGTATTCTTTTTTTTAAAATATTTTTTACTTGTAGATGAACACAATGTCTTTATTTATTTTTATGTAGTGCTGAGGATCAAACCCAGTGCCTCATGTGTGCCAAGCAAGCGCTCTACCACTGAGCCACAACCACAGCCCCTGCTTGTATTCTTGATAACTGCCATTCTGACTGAAGTGAGATAAAATTTTAGAGTACTTTTGATTTGCATTTCTCTAATTACTAGAGATACTGAACCTTTTTTCATATATTTGTTGGTCAATTATATTTCTTCTTCTGAGAAGTATCTGTTCAGTTGGAGAATATCATGCTAAGTGAAGTAAAAACCAAAGGCTGAATGTTTTCTCTGATTAGTGGATGCTGATCCCTAATGCGGGTGGGGTGGGGAGCCTGGGGAAAATGGAGGAACTTTGAATAGAGCAAAGGGGAAGGAGGGGAATGGGGATAGAAAAGAAGGTGGAAAGAGTCGGACATCATTACCCTAGGTACATGTATGAAGACACAAACGGTGTGACTCTACCTTGTGTACAGCCAGAGAAATGAAAAATTGTGCTCCATATGCATACTGTGAATTGAAATGCATTCTATTGTGTTAAAAAATAAAAAGTAAAACATTTTTTTAAAAAAAGAGAATAAAATTATGGCATTTGCAGGTAAATGGATGGAGTTGGATAAGCTAAGTAAGCCAATCCCAAAAAATCAAAGGCCAAGTGTTTTCTCTGATAAGTGGACGCTGATCCATAAGTAGGGTTGGTGGGGATGAATGGAGGAACTATAAAATATAAGATAAAAATATAAATATAATATAAAAATAAAATGCTTTCCTTTTTGTTTCAAAGCAATTATGTCTCAGTTTCAGTGAATTATGAAGAGAATACATATTTTAAGTTTGTGGTTTAATATAAGCAACTACATCTGGCCAAGTATATCTCCTAGGTAAGAACTTATCTTAAAAGTATTTATTTACAATATTATATGCAATAAAAACATTATCTTGGTTGAGCAGGTAGTTTTAAAGGACAAAACTTTTATCAGATATGGCAGCCACAATGGTGTCTTGTGACCTTGTGGCTCTCCATCTTCTTTGTTAACAGGGTTCATCTCCCTAGAAACCAATATTTGGATATTTGCCAAATATTTGGATGATTCTCCATCTTCCTTACAGAGAAAGCCTGGGCATAAGATCATAGGGAGTACAGAAGGAAGTCTACTGAGGGGTTTCTGGGAAAGGTTTTCCCCCTAATTACAAACAAAACAAAACACACTTTTTTCTGCCTTGAAATTGTTTTAGAAGGATGCAAAGCCTGGAGTCACAGCAGCCTTCTTAAGACTCTTAGAAAAAAAGTCCATATACTGGACATATTATAGCAGAAAGATGGGAAGAATCTGGCTTCTAATGACATGTCCAACTGCTATACTCTTCTTCGTGGTGTATGAGAAAGTAAAAGTGCCTGTGCTAACTATCTTAAGTTGATTATTCTGTTACAAGCTGTCAAAAATATATGCTATTTGGGTGCCCTTTGGCCAATATAATGCAAGACCAAACAATATCAACTAAGCAATTTATTTTCAAAATGGGCCTGCAGGAATCCATATTTAGAACAGGGTGATGAACTGGCCCATGGGAGTTAGAAATTATAAGTTCCATCATTTCATTTCTAACATCAACTAATTAAGCAATTATTGCTGGGGTGGTCCTAGACGTTCTTCCATGTTCAATTTCCTTACCTGCAAACCACAAGATTTGCATTGAGAAAATGTTTAGGTTCCTTGCAACCTTAACATTCTTGGATTCCAGGTTTATAGTAGTGCAAAGTTTGGGTTCCCTGAGGAAGCCCACTGAATCACATGTATGTTTGAGAAGGTTTAATAGGAATGCCTTGGTATCAGCACCAATGGAAGGGGTGAAACAGATGTAGGTTGGGCCAGAGGGAGATGAGCAGCCATGTTGTCTCAATGGAGGCCTCTGCCAAGCCTATGGGGCTGCTGAGGATGTGGTATTGGAATGAGAAAGCTGAGCCTTTCTTACCCCTACATTAGTCAGTCACAGCAGGAAGCTGCCCTAGGAAAAGTGTGCAACCTTGGGTGCAGTGGCTTCTCTCCTGCAAAGACAATCCACATCCAGGCTGGTGGCCAAGGGCTTTCTACAGAGAGTGCCCTAGCAGCTAGCGCTTTCATTCCTGAAGGGGATCGGAGCAACACACCCACCAGAGATAGGAGCCAAAACTCGCCGTGTTGACAACATAAGCTTGATATCTTCCTCTTCTTTCTAATCATTGAATTAAAATTAAGTATAGAAAAATTTCAAACTTCTTCAAAAGTAGAGAAGCCGGGCACGGTGGCTCATGCTTGTAATCCCAGCACTTAGGGAGGCTGAGACAGGAGAATCACGAGTTCAAAGCCAGCCTCAGCAATGGCGGGGCACTAAGCAACTCAGTGAGACCCTGTCTCTACATAAAACACAAAATAGGGCTGAGGATGTGGCTCAGTGGTCGAGTGCCCCTGAGTTCAATCCCTGGTACCAAAAAAAAAAAAAAAAAAAAAAAGTAGAGAATTGTATAATGAACTCCCAACTTCTTGTCCCTCAGCCTCATTTGTGACCCACAGACTGGCACTCTTATTTCATGTATTCCATCTCTACATTTTCCTCCTCTGCTGGAGTATTTTAAAGCAAAATCAAAATATTATAATAATTAATTATGGTTGATTAAACAGCATACTATAGATTACTTAGGGTATCCACATGTGTCTCTAATCTTAAATTTTTCACCTATAAGAATATTTTGTCATAATCTTAATAATATATAGTTTTTCCTCTCTCCTCTATAAATTAATTGGAAGGGCTTCTCATGGATCCCGAAGAGATCCTTCAGGCATAGGAGTTTTCATCTGCCCCCTTTTTGCCCTGTATTACCACTAAAAAGTGTGGCCCTGGTTTTCAGGCTGGGAGCATAGGTCCCATCACTAGCCAAGTCATCAGGGGCTCCTTCTGGGGAGCGTGTTTGGCTCATCAGTGTGCAGATGAACAACTGCAGGCCGTGAAGAACGACTTGGAAAATGATGGTTTTCTAGTTCCTAAGGTCAATAGATGCAGGTTTTAAAATAGTGTTTGTCTTTGCTATGCCCTCACTTTTCAAAAATGTTTCCACATAATGGCCCTGTTCAATCATTTTCATTTCCAAACAACTATGTCTAGTGATACTTCTAATTCTAATAAAATGGAAAGTCTCTGCCCCAATACCATTAAAAGGAATCCAAGTCCAAAAGAACCACTAACAAAATAAGGCTTGATTCCTCTTATTTGTCAGTTGGGCTGGGGCTGTAGCTCAGTGGTAGAGCACTTGTCTAATACATGTGAAGCACTGGGTTCGATCCATAGCACCACATAAAAATAAAACAAATAAAATAAAGTCATGCTGTCCATCTAAAACTACAAAAAAATTTTTTTTAAATAAATAAATAAATAAATGTGTCAGTTGGAGGTGTAGACAGACACCCGGAGAAAGTTCAGATGGAATCCTCCTGAGTCACCTGCTCAAGGAGTTCGTGTGAGGGATCTGCCACTTACTTTGTTTTGTGGGGGTGCATCTTTAACCCACTGTTGTTTCCTCTTTTGTGAGAAGTTGACTGCAAAGCTAGAGAAATATTTTGGAATTCTTCAGTGGTTGTAATTGCCTTAAGCATGAAGGCCCCAGTGCATGTGCACCACAAAGGGCGAGGAGCAGGCTGGAGACTCCAGGGCCTGTCCTAAAAAAGGGAATGGCTCAGCTGTGAGGAAAACCTAGGCAAGCCTAGCCATCCAATGAAAACACTTACTTGAAAGCACAAAAATCAGTCGATTGTAATTCATATGAGAATAAATCACCTTGGAAGGGAAGCTCTCTACAGTTTACCATTATGTGTGATGTTTATCCTTTATCAGGCTCAGTAAGTTAATTCTATCCCTTCTTTGATAGGAGGTTTGTTTGTTTGTTTGTTTGTTTTTGTTTTCTTGCCGTGCTGGGGATTGAACTTAGGGGTACTTTACCATTGAGCTACATCCCCAGCCATTTATATATTTTATTTTGGGATAGGGTTTCTCTAAGTGGCCCAGGCTGGCCTGGAGGTGAGGATAACAATATCTAAGAAATATGATGCTTCTGATGTTGCTTGAAAAGTTGCTCAAATAATGAATTCAAGGTTTAAAATTCAAAGAATGCAGAATATACTTGGGGACTGAAATGCCAATGGTATTCTAGAATGCTTGTGGAAGAGGTTTTTGTTTGGAAGCATATCAAGGTTAAAAAGTAGAATATAGTTTGGTTTTTTATTAAAAATATTTTTTAAAAATTTGTTTTAGTTGTAGATGGACACAATACCTTTATTTTATTTATTTATATATGGTGCTGAGGATTGTACCCAGGGCCTCACACGTGCTAGGCAAGTGCTCTACCGCTGAGCTACAACTCCAGCCCACAAAATAGTTTTAATAACTCTCCTAAGGTTCAGTATCATTGAGGCTGGGCAGAGACTGCTTAAATTATTTTGCTTCTAAGAAGTGGCTTGTAACATTAGATAGACAAACCCTAAGAGAAATATTAGCAGATTAAACCTAGTAACAGAAAACAAAGTATGTATCACAATCAAAACAAGTTTTTCCTGGATCATAAGGTTAAATTAACATGAGAAAATCAATTACAGAAATGTATCACAGTAATAGAGAAAACAGAATTATTTCAATAAAGAAAAAGTTTCTGACAAAATTGAATACACATTCATTTAACAACAAAACAACCCTCTAGCTGGGTGTCCAAGTTCGTGATCCCCAGTACTACCACCACCACACACACAAGAAAGAAAAAAATGATGTAAAGCAAATATATATATGTGTGTATATATATATATACATATACATATATATATAACAAAAACATCTACAATAAAAAATAACTTCTTATCAAAGAAGGAATAGAACTAACTTGCTGAACCTGATAAGGGTATTTATAGTAAATATCACACTTAGTAGTAAAGTGTTGAAATTTTTCCTTTTAAAGTAAAAAACAAGATTGATTGTTATTAATTCTGCTCAATATTGTATTAGTGGTATTTTATAATGCAATTAAGGTAAAATTAAACAAGTAAATAAAAATGTTTTAAAGATTGAATAATAACAAAACTGTCATCATCCCCAGATATGATCATTGTGTAGAAGAAAATAATCATTGAATAAAGAATTACAAGCTGCTGGATACAAAAAAATCAATGGGTTAAAAAAATTAAAATTTAAAAAAAGTTGCATTTCTACATTTCAGTTAAGAAGTTAAGAAATGTAACTTCTAAAAAGATGTTAAAATTGGGCTGGGGTTGTAGCTCAGTGGTAGAGTGCTTGCCTCATATGCATGAGGCACTGGGTTCGATCCTCAGCGCCCATAAAAAATAAAGATATTTTTGTCCATCTACAACTAGAAAAAAATTTTAAATGTTTTCAAAATTATAAAGATTCTAGAAAGAAATGTAAGATAAGATGTTTTAAGACTTTTAGAATAAAATGACAAATATTTATTTAAATATGCTGGAAAAGTCTTAAATCATATTATACACTTATGTTCATGGATTGGAAACTTCAATATGATTAGGGTTAGTGTTCCCCAAGTTGATATTTAGATATGATTATATTAAAAATCCCAAAGGTTTTTCTTTTTCTTTTTTTTTCCTGTGAAATTGACAAATTGATTCTAATCTGTATATAGAAAATCAAAGGGTTAAGGGAATTTAATTTAACATATATAGCAATTTATAATGCATAATTAATTCAATATTAGAGATAGGCAAATTGATCAAAGGGATAAAGAGCTATAAAGAAAAATGTAAATCGTATATTATTCTGCTTGAAATGCCATAACAAAATACTATAAACTGGATGGCTTAAACATTTAATTCTCAGTTTTAGAGACTGATTTTAGACTGAGAACTCCAACACCAACATGCCAGCTAATTTGGTTTCTTGTAAGGGTCCCTACCTGACTTGGAGATAGCTGCCTTCTCACACTGTGTCCCTACATGACAGAGAAAAAGCAATCTATCTTCCTATTCTTATAAAATCCCACCCTCATGACCTCATTAACCCTAGTTACTTTCCAAATGTCCTGTCTCAAAATACCACCATATTGGGAGTTAGGACTTTAACACATGATTTTTTGGGAGGACACAAATCAGTACATTGGCATATAGATTTTTGGTTATGACGGTACTATTACATTTCAGGGACTTTGAATAACAATGCTGGTATAACTAGATATCAATGTGGTATCCAAAATTTGGTCTGTACCTTCTGCCACATATGAAAATAATTTCTAGTGGATTAAAAACTTAATTGTGCAAGGACAATTATAAAACTCTTAAGACAATATAGGAGACTTTATAAGCTAGAATTGGAAGAAGACTTAAAGTAAGACACATAAAAACCACAAACCATATAGACAAGGTTTATCAATTAAATTACATTAAAACTAAGAACCTCCATTCATTAAAATTAACTATGAAGATAGTAAAAGGAAAAGTTATGAATCAAGGAAAAATATTTGCAATAAACATGGAAATGAGCAAAGGACAACAGACCTTTTACAGAGGAGGAAAACTCAGTTAATAAACAGGAAAAGATGTGCAATCTCATTAGTACTGTAACTGTAGAAATGCAAGTTAAAATCATGAGAAAAATCTGTTTTGTTACCACTAAATTGCCAAAAATCCCTGATAATATGAAGTGTTATGATAATATGAAGTAATATGGAGCTATGGGCAATTTATTTCTATCTATTCATATCTATTTATCTGTTTATGCCTAGTTACAGTGTTAATCTGTGCATCCGGTATAGAAAACAATTTGGTATTAATAGTGCAGGTGTACACACCCATGACCCAGTAATTCCAGTCCTAGCTAAATCTAGAGAAATTCTAAAGTGTGAACCATAAAAAATGAACTAAAATGTTAATGAAAGCACTATTCAAATAAACATGGGAAACAACCCAAATGTCTACCAGCAAAGAATGAACAAATACAGCAATGAACATGCATGAATTATAGCTACATGCAGCAGAAGAGATGACTCTTGGGAACATAAAACTACTTGGAGAAAAAATACCTACAAAGAACATGTATATGATTCTATGTGTATAAGCTATGCATTTGAATCTATATCTATATCTATCTATCTATAATTTTACAGGTGGAAATAGTAGGTAAAATTACATATTAAGATGGTAAGGGATTGCTAGTGAAAAATTCAGGCTGGGAAGAGGATAGGAAGCAGGGAGAAACACTGGACTGGGGAGTTCAAGGGTCTTAAAAGGAACTAGTTATATTCTTTTATGCTACCTATTTATTGTATCATTATTCTTTGTAACATATATATTTTAAATATTCTTTTGCATTAATTTAATAGTTGAAAGGTTTGGTTTTTTTTTTTTAAAGGAAATACCTGTTAGCAATCTTTACATTGATTACATCTAATTTGTGGTTTTTAAAGAGAATATTTTCCTATAGAAATCATTTCCTGGCATTAATATCGGAATAAAAGCAAAAAATAAATCCTCATTATCCCAGTAAACATGACAGGAAATCTTCAAAGAGGAACTCCAGGCAGAGAAGGAGAGAGAGAATAAAATAACCACCCGCCCACACGAAGTCAAAAAGTCTGCCTTGGAAAAAGCACAAGCAAGACACGCATCCCCCCAGCCCACATCGCCTTTAACTCCAGTGATAAGGCTGTAAATTCTCTTTCAGGGCCTGGAGTTTAGTGTAAACACTCCAAGAGCCTGCAAGACCACAGAGAGAGAAAGAAATGCTTGGCTCCGGCTGCTTTTCCTCTGGGGGGAATGCTCACTATCAACTGTTGAATCATAAAACCCAAACTCTCTGCATCTATCCAGGGAGGTACGTCCTGTGTGCGGAGGAAGGGTCTCGGGATTCTGCGTAGCGCCCAGCTCCTGATCAGGCTGCAAGGGCACCATGCCAGCTCCATCGACCTGACCATCCTGTGCACCCTGGCCCCTCCAACTCGAGGACTACTCTTCCTTTTCGGGGCTGGGACTGATCTGACCACGCACACTCTCCTGCTCCCTTGACTAACCAGCATAGGGGAACGGAAACAAGTAATGTTGCAGAGCTGCCACTTGGGGAAAGAAAAAAGAGGGAGAGAGGAAGAGAGGGACGCGTTGGGCGTGAGATTGATGGATACGTATTTCCATGGTTATGTAGGAGATTAAAGCACATCTTACAATTAATTTGGTTGCCTCTTGATGAGAATAAACACGCCGCAATGTGCAGCAACAAAAACTGTGCGCAGCCTGGGGGAGGGCAGGCTTGCAGCTTCGCCTGCAGAGCCAGCACGAAACTTCTCAGATAGCAGTTGGCAATAACAAACAGCTCAGCCTGTCAGCTGCAGCACTTAAGGCTGATGGATATATATTATTTTTGTTTGGGGAAAAAAATCCATTCTACCGTTAATGACTTCTAGAATATTAGCTCAACTATTTTTCTTTTATATTAAAATAAAAGATGATTTAGAAAGTTTTCCCATGGCTCCTCAGTAATTCATGCCAGTATATTTTTAAAAATCAATTTTATTGAGGTATAATTGACATACAATAAAATGCACTTATTTTAAGTGTACATATTGACGAGTTGAATTTGTGCAACTACTGCAGTTAAGATTTACAATATTTCCAACACCCCAAAAGTTCCCCATGCTCCTTTACTGTCGCCTTCCTCCTCTCTTACACTCCTGGCCCCAGACAATTCCTGATCTGCTTTCTGTCACTATTAATTAGTTTTGCTGTTTCTAGAATTTCAAATAAATGAAGCCGGCTAATATATTTTTAATTCAGGATGTACTCCATTATGATAAACTCCCATTTTCTGAGATGTTTCTCTTGATTCTCTTCAGTCAAAAGGGCAAGAATTCATTTTGTTCCTTCTCCCAATCTAGCTTTAACCTTAAAAGCCAGAAAAGTTAAAGATTTTTAATTGAAAGTTAAATACATGCAACTCAAACACAGCTTTTTGAAAAGAGCATTTCTATCACATCTAAGTTAATTGGAGAAGTTTCCCAACCCCATGGCTAACAGTTTCTGAGGAATTGTGATCAGATCTAAAGATCCATTTACAATATTCATGAACAGAAAAAGAAAACAAATCAATTATGAAATAGTGAAAAATAAAAAAGCACCAATATGAAATTTTCTTCTTTGTTCAGTCACTATTTGGGGTCAGGAGGAAGGTGGTCTCTTTCTCCACATATCTGATAAGCTTTCTGACATGTAAGGGAGTTTGTGGTGATATCATGGTACCGCACTGATTGACAACTGTGCTGGTTCAGAGTCAGCTGAAGGTTCTTTGTGGTGGGCAAATCCAAGTTTCCCTCTTTTCACAATAATGTGCTCCTAGGCACAGAGCATCTTAGGAACTTGGAAATTTCTTGTCTCCTTGCACAATGTTCACCTATTTCCTACATCTTCTAAGCCATCAGCTTTGGAGACTTTCCAAGAGGGCTGCAAGTCACCATGGCAGATAATGAGAATGCAGACTATTTTCCTGCCTTCTATTTTTGTTACACACCATATCTATTTTAATGGCAATTAAACTCTGGTGCCCTCCCTTATCTCTGAAGGCTAATGTATTTAATTCCACCACTCCCAGAGGGAATAATCCCAAATCTAAAGCCTGTACAATATTAAAGACCCATGAATGCTTAATCAGAGCAAACAGAGGATTTGGTTTGTGTAAACGGCAAAAGCTCGTGTCTTTTATGTCCAGAGAGCAAGACTGAAAGAAGATGACAATAAATCATTTTAAGAAACAGCATAATGTAAATGTTGTATGTTTATTTAAAACTTCATTCGATCATTTATCTAGAACTACAGGCCAGCTTCAGAAAGTGACTTGTCATAATGAGGTTCAGAGGTGAGCAGCGTTAAAGAGTGACAAGACATAGTCCCTCCTCCTCCAGCTGGCTTATGGGAAAATGATAAGCTTTTAAGTAGGAATCAAGAATCCGTGAGGGTAATGCAAGAGTGACATAGACCTCTGATAATTCTTTAATAACTCATAGTTTAGGTATCAGAGCACACAACATTAACATAGTTTTAAAGAGAGTCAAAGGATGTGATTTCTTTTTGTCTGAGTGGAGGTGGTGTGAGGATCTGGTTGCTTGTTATATCCTTATTAAGTAAGAGGAGGTGTCCTGCAGGGACTTACAGCTGGGGAAAGCTCTAGCTGCAGGATGCCTGGGTTTGAATCTTGGCTTTGCCACCTCTCAGCTGGGGCAAGAAAGTTGTTTCCCTCAGTCTCCTCATCATCAAATGAGGAATAAAATAGAAGCACCAGCTTCAGGGATTTGTTAGAAGGATTAAACATATATGGAGTGCTCAAATAGTGCCTGGAACCTATAATAATAAGTGCTGACTTTTGGGAGGGAAAGATCTTCCATATGTTCTAATATGTTCCGATATTAATGCCAGGAAATGATTTCTATAGGAAAATATTCTCTTTAAAAACCACAAATTAGATGTAATCAATGTAAAGATTGCTAACAGGTATTTCCTTAAAAAAAAAAAAAAAACCTTTCAACTATTAAATTAATGCAAAAGAATATTTAAAATATATATGTTATAAAGAATAATGATACAATAAATAGGTAGCATAAAAGAATATAACTAGTTCCTTTTAAGACCCTTGAACTCCCCAGTCCAGTGTTTCTCCCTGCTTCCTATCCTCTTCCCAGCCTGAATTTTTCACTAGCAATCCCTTACCATCTTAATATGTAATTTTACCTACTATTTCCACCTATAAATTATAGATAGATAGATAGATATAGATATAGATTCAAATGCATAGCTTATACACATGAGAAAGGCTTGGAATTGGTTTCCCTAGAAGGTGGTGATGGGTAAGGATGGACCAGAGCATAACCTTGCTCTATAACCCTGATGACTAGGTTTCCTGGAAAGGACAAGTAAAATTATTCTCAAATTGTTTCTGATGTGAAGGGTCCATACAATTCTTTCTAGCACTGCCTCAAAACCAAGATGTAGGAAGCCAGCGTTAAGTCCTTACTTTATAAATTTGCATTGTCTTTTAAGGGGTGTGTTCTCTTCTCTTTTATTGAGCATACCACAGGACCAGGGAGGACTCTATGCACTTTCTTTTTTTTTTTTTTTAATATTTTTTAGTTGTCAATGGACCTTTATTTTATTTATATGTGGTGCTGAGAATCGAACCCAGTGCCTCATGCATGTGAGGCAAGCGCTCTGCCACTGAGCCACAACCCCAGCCCAATATGCACTTTCTTAATATGCTTTGGGTTGTTGGGAGAACTGATTCTTGGGGAAAAAAAATAGATATGAAGAATGTATAATGCAACTTCAAAAAATATCGAAATCATACAGTTTGCATGAATGTGAATAAAAATTTCAACATAATCCAAAGGGAAAGTGTTGTGCTTCATCAGCTTCACTACCATCAAATGCAGCTCTTCTAAATCAGAAAAGGCAAGGCTGTTTTAATGCTATGATAATGGTACTTAAGCTATGCACTTTTTCTCTTAATTTTCCCAAGGAAGTCTTAGTGTATGTGTGTATAATTATGCATTGCTTGCCCAGATAAATGAGGATTACTGGGTTTTTAAAAATCAATTATGCTATTCCATTGAGATCAGTGTGTTATTAATGCCAACTACACCAATTTAACCCAGCACTTTCAAATCCCTGTTTTAAGACACAATGAAGCAGTAAGATAAAGTATTTGGTGTCATGGCTTTTTCACTTTCCTTTAATTTGCTTGAATTCAAACATGAAGTTTCCTTATGAAAATCCAACCAACATTTACATTGGCATTAAAAGCATCAAAGAGGCAAAATTGCCAATTCTCTGCCTGTAAGATTTATAATCCAGATAGTGAGAGAGAATATAAACATATGGTATGTTTTACAATGAAAGGTGATATAACTAGCTTTTCAAATTTTTTGAAGAAGCTTTCATTGTCTATATGTGGTGAAGTCTTCATAAAATTCCCTGTGGGAATATTCGCTGGGAAAATTCAAAGGAGAAATTCACTTTCAATGGAGAAAGTTGGTGGGAGAGAGAAGGCAGAGCTTTGCTTGCTGGACGGAAGGGCAGGAGGCAGAGGAGGTAAGAGCTTGAGACAGGCCTCAAGAACCCTACATCCTTCCACCCAATGGGACTGACTAAGCTTTTCCCACATACCAGGCACTGCTCATTTATGAGGTGCTTGGGGTACAAACTGAACAAACAGGTCCAGTCATTGCTTCCTCAGAGCCTACAAAGAAAAAAATTCAATCATTATTTTTGTTGCCAGACTCATTCGAGCTTCCACTTTAGATGTGCTAAGTAGCAGAACACTTGCTGATTCATGCCCCTCATCCCTCTTTGTGATCCCTGCCCTCACTCAGGAATGCAGGTCTCCTATTCTCTCTACCTTTCTCCCTATGGGGGAAAAAATTGTTGTCATGAATAATTGGATACAGTCACACAAAAGACTGAGAAGACCAAAAGGCTGTCTTTCTCAGGAAATGTATTTTAACAGGCCAGGCCACAGCTAATGGCGCCATTCCACGTACCAGCAAGCTTGCTCAGGAGTCCAGTTTCATGGGGAAAAGAGGCCTTCCTCAGCACCATCCGTGACACCGTGGCAGATACATCCACAAGTGCTGATTGATCAAAAACCTAACATTTCTTGAAAATGGCTTGAGTTTTTCAACCTGTCAACTAAGTTGATCATTTCAAAGTATTTCTCAGAAGCCATGTAAGTGGAGAAAAAAAGATATTTTAATAATAAAAGGAGAATGAAAATCTTTGGAGTAGATGTACTCTGGTCATATATACCTTGTGTCTCCTTTGTTTCTTTGAGCACTATGATGTATTATTATCCTTTTATTTTATTTTGTGGTTATTTTACATTACAAATGTCAGTCAAAAATAATTTTAAGTATTTTCCAAAAATAAGGATAGTGCTAACATTATCTTTGCTAGAGATCAGAGGAAGAGGACTAGGAAGGTAAAATCTCAATGTGCAGGACAGTGTGTTGAAGAATGCAGGACCTGTGGATAAATTGCCCTGCATTATATTTAGGTTTACCATTTAATAACTTGCATGACTTTGGGTAAATTCTTTAACTTCTCTCAGACTCAGCTTTTTCATTTGTAAAATATGGATAATTGAATGTAGCATCTGTCCCATTTGATTGGCATAAGAATTTAATGAATAACTGCATCTCAAACACTGAGCACAGATGGAGGCTCTACCATTGTTAGCTAGTATAAGCCAGTTATTATTTTAGGTGTTGAGAAAATAGCAATGACTAAAAGTCCTTGCTTTCAAGCAGATTGCATTCTAAAGGGAGTTCACAGACAATAAACTCATAAATATATAACATGTCAGGAGTGATAAGATGAGGAAAACTTGAATAGGAGATGAAGAGGGAGAGAGTCTGCTAGGAATAGTTATTATACATAGAAAGGGTAGGTCTCCATACCCAGGCAGATTGCTGATAGAGGGGAGCGGGGGAGCCATTTGGATTTCTGTAGGTCATGAGAGAGGCAGAGGTCAGTATTACTGGAAATGAGTGTAGGAGCCCAGAATCTGCTTTCTCTTTGCCAGACCCACTTTTCAGTTGTTCTGTGCCTTTTTGTCACGCCTATTCTCTCTTCTCTGCTCTTTCCTAAATTGCAGTACAAAATGCAGACCCTTTTATGTGCTTTCTTGGAATTGTTGGGAAGGCAAAGAGACAGAATCTGGGATGAGCTGTCAGGAATGATTCCTAAAGTCACACTGCAGTGCTGCCGCCTGTGCTCCAAGGTGGAAGCCACCAGGTGACCTGGAAGGTTTCTGCTACCACTGCTGGGCCAGAACCATCCCCATCTATGCAAACCTGCACCAGCAAAATGATTGTTCTGCTTCAGGTTGCTTGCTAACCTTGGGATTCACTTTAGTGACAGTCATTTTCCCCAGACCCCGAACCATGAAGCACCTGAGTTCTTTCTGAATCCCAGTTAGCCTGTATAAAAGCGGGTGTTCCCAGTTCAAGGTGTCTCAGAACAAACGTGGGTGCATTTGGCAAACATAGGCTGACTTGCTGCTGAGAAGAACTGATTGATTGATGTAGGTCAATCATGTCAAATCATTCCACAGTTGTGAAAACTATGAGACGTAATTTATTAGTAAGCCAACTTTGATGCTAGAAGTGGCTTTCTAGGAAACTCATTGTCTGAATTATAAATATGTTAAAACTAGCATCATCAGCCCGCACTATGCCAAATATAAGCGATAGTAATCAAGACGATGGAGTTCCTCTCAGCCAGGACATTATTCAATCCAAGTATTATTTATTGAGTTTCTCCTGTGCCTTACAACTGTTGTGGAAACTGGACTTAGAAGGGACTGAACTAGGAGGGATCTTCCAATGTTACACTTTGGTTGGGTAAGTGCAAGCAATACTTAGGAATACCTGGGGATGGGGGATGGAGCAGAGATATCTAGAATCAGGGAATATGTGTATAATCCTTTCATATAGAATGGTCCTGATCCCTAGTAACTATGGTATCATTGACACCCTGTAATTTGTCCAGATTAACAGACCTTACTCTTGGGAAGAATGAAGCAGAAGATGGGCAGAAAAGAAAGGAGCAAAAAGTTCTGTTCCTCCAGAACAGAGGAGGGAGGCTGAGAACTTCCTGCCTTACCACAATCACAGGGTGGCAAGCCCTGGTTACAGGAAAAGCATTGTATATACGGGCCGTCTTGTGCAGTTACCAAGTCCCTCAATAGTGGCAAACTCACAAAGATGATCCATGAGTTATTGTCACACTGTGTGGCTAGGGCCTAGGGATGTTCCCACTTGCGGTTTTTTTCCTTTGTTCACAATGGCCTTCCCTTAGCACCCACCCGGCAGCTTAAAGACTCTGGTCAAGATATCTCCAGAGCCTATCAGAGGCCCTACCCTAACTGCAAAGCCACCTGCTTTCCCACCTGGTTCTTCTTAGCACCTAGGTCCCATTTCTCTTAAGTACTGATCATTCATTTAATTCCTAGTTCACATGCTGCTCTTTCCAGCTGGACGGAGGTCCAGAGGAGTGGGCCTGGTCTGGAGGGAGGAGCCTCTGGAGTCAATGACCTGCTTCACAGTATTCAACCTTGACTCCATCCAGTCTCTAGGATAGGTTTTATAGCCACCAGGTGGTAGTACTGAGATTCACACCCAAGCCCAGGTGGCTGCAATTGGAGCTTTTGACCATGACAGTACATTTATAATATTTTGGCCTATCCAGTATCAATCCTTTAACTCAAAGAACAAATGAGGAATTTAATTAGCTAGTAGAGCAAAGAACCACAGGAAGATTCCTAAGTCCCACTACCCAGATGTTCACATACTTGTGCTGGATTTGGATGGGCTCAGCAGTTAGAACAAAGACCCAGACAAGGAAGAACTCTGTCCGTCCAGTATAATCTGGGGCCATGGCACCAAAAGCCAGAGAGATTACAGGAACCTAGAAATGGAAGCATCTTTTTTTAATGAGTGCATGTCCTTGTCACCTGAGGGATGAAGTTTGGAACTGGGATTTAAATCTGTGGTGACTATTTTACAATCTCTTTGTTGTGTTTTCTTTATATTTTACATGACAAGTGCTTAAGCAGCTATTGTCTCTATAGATGGTACCTCTGCAGCTAGGCTTTCCCACAGCGTGGAAGCTCAGGGTTAATAAAATCACACAGGAATGTTTTCATACCTGTAAACACAGTTTTCTGAACCACTTTATCAAGATTCATAGCTGGGGCTTTGGGTTTTCTTGAATGGTTTTTGTACTTTTAAAATGTCTTTCCACACACGGTATAATGGGGAAAAAAAATCTCACACAAATAAGAAGTCCTGCTGGCAGGTGTTTTAACAGCTCTAAAACTATAAAGCCAAGAGCTCACTTTCATATCTTTAAAAATGACCAGGCCCTCTTGGGCCTCTATTATTGTTTTTTCAGTTCTATTAATAGACTTCCTTCCCTGGTACCCTGCAATGTATAACATGGCATGTTTTATGGAAACACTAACACACTCTATTTTGGAAGTTTCTTTTTCTTTCTTCCAGACTTGACATTATATGTTTGATCATAAGTAATCATAATTTATGCTCTTTTTTTTTTTTTTTTTTGGTTACAAGCTACTTGTTTTAGTTTCTCAAAGTGGAGAATGTCAGTCTGGAGAAAGGTCTATTTGTGAGTTAAAATCCTTTGAAACATAGAACATGTTTGATTCATGAAAACTGTTCCAAAAGTCTGTTTGGTTTCCCTCTTCAAAGTGCTCAAATGCAAGCTGAAAAGTGTTTCAAATGAAAACCCCACTGCTGTCCGTCATCTCCTGGGCTTAATAAACACAGGTGAGAACCCCAAACTCCTGGTTTAGCTCTGTAAGATTACTGATAAACACGTAGTACATCCCAATTTACAAGCCATTGAAGAGCTTAATGTTTGTTTTTTTTTTTTTGGTACTGGAGATTGAACTCAGGGACACTCGCCCACTGAGCCACATCCTCAGCTGTATTTTGTGTTTTATGTAGAGACAGGGTCTCACTGAGTTGCTTAGTGCCTCGCTGTTGCTGAGGCTGGCTTTGAACTCGCGATTCTTCTGCCTCAGCCTAAGTGCTGGGATTACAGGCTTGCGCCACCTTGCCCGGCGAAGAGCTTAATTTTTAAAAGAGTAATTGCTACACATAGCCTAAAATAGGGTCTACAATGAAAAGCAAATCTATCTTCTCCACCAGCCACCCATTCCTCCAATTTTCCTTCCTAGTTTTGTATATATTCTTACAATAATATTTCAGGCATATAATAAGCATTGCATTATATCCATAGTAGCTACTCTACATGCAATCTTTAAATCTTGCTTTCTTCATTTCATATTAGATCTTGGAATTGGTGTCACATTAGCACAAACAGTTCTAAACAATTTTTTTAATCACGCAGTATTTACTGTAGTATTTACTGCTTAGTATTCCATAAGTTATTAACCAGATCTCCTTTTGATGGACATGTAAGTCATTCGCAGTCTTCTGCTGATATAAACAGTACTTCAGAAGGCCCAGAGTCACAGGGAAGGCTTGGAAGGACTAATACAGCAGAGGCGGCAGTTTCTAACACAGCCAGAGGAAGTCCCCAAAGGGTCAAGTGTGGTGGGTGTGGCATACTTTTGCTGGGAGGCTGGGCAGCTGCCATACCAACATAGCTTTAAAACAAAACAATTCAACTTTTTTTTTTTAACCTCAGAAGTATATAACAGTTGTTCCTGAAGTCAGGAAATTCCATTCTGGGATAGATTTTTAGTCAAAATGGTGACCTTTGCATATTCTTTGCTTCTCTAATTTTTTTCCTTTTCTCTGTCCAAAATAGGATTGTTTCTACTAGGTCCCCAGGACAATTATGTGTTCAGTGAATTTTTTTTTAATTGAACCCAGGGTACTAAACCACTGAGCCACATCCCCAGACCATTTTATTTTTTATTTTGAGAAAGAGTCCTGCTAAGTTGCTTAGGGCCTTGCTAAATTGCTGAGGCTGGCTTTGAACTTGTGATCCTCCTGCCTCAGCCTCCCAAGCCACTGGAATTTCAGGTGTGCGCCACCATGCCCAGTTTAGTACATTTCAAATAGAAAATAAATTTTTGGTTCTTTCATCGTTTTACAATTCAAACTCTAATAAAATATTCTTGCCTAAAATATTGAATCTGAATCTAAACAAGCCTCTAAGTCTGATTGCTTAAAAAAAAAAAAAAAAAAAAAAAAACTATGGAGGAGAAGAGAATAAATTAAATCATGCCACAAAGAAACATTCAGCAAAATCAGGTAAAGTGTTCTCCAGAACAATCCATCCTTTTTGTTTTTTGTCCCTCCCCGCCCCGTAATTAACACACATACACACCTACAGGGCAGACTGGGGTTTTACTAAAATAAAAGACTTATAGGAAATAGTAATATAATGCAAATGGAGTTTGGATTTTGATTCAAACTATCTATAAACAAAACTTTGAGAAAATTAGGGAAATGTGAACATGGCTTGAGTGATAGGTAAATTATTTTTAGTTTTGTTGGGTAACATAATGGTCTTGTAAATGTTTTTCCAAAAAGAGTCCTTAAAGGAGGCTGGGGTCGTGGCTCAGTGGTACAGCGCTTGCCTTGCACATGTGAGACACTAGGTTCGATCCTCAGTACCATGTAAAAATAACAAATAAAATAAAAGCATTGTGCTCATCTGCAACTAAAAAAAAAATACTTTAAAAAAAGAGTCCTTAGGGGCTGGGGTTGTAGCTCAGTGGCAGAGTGCTTGCCTAGCACATGTGAGGCACTGGGTTCGATCCTCAGCACCACATAAAAATAAACAAACAAAATAAAGGCAGGTTGTACATCTACAAAAAAATTTTTAAAAAAAAAGAGTTCTTAAATGGAGATGCACAGTAAAATGTTTATCAGTGAAATATGATATCTGGAATTTAGAATACTCTAGAAAAAAACTTTTTTCCCTATCTTTTTTTGCCCTTTATTAGAGCATTATAATTATACATAGTAGTTGGGTTCATTTTCACAAAAATCATACAATACATGCGTGGAATTTGATTTACTCCATTACAGTCCTCAGTGCACCCCCCCTTTATCTCCCCTCTTCCCTCCTGCTCTTCTCCTTCCTCTACTCAACTAATCTTTTCATTTATTTATTTTTAGAAGAGTAACATAAAAGGATGTGATTTATTTTAATTTTTAAAAATTAATTTATTCTAATTAGGTTTACATAACAACAGAATGCATTTTGATTCATTGTACACAAATGGAGCACAACTTTTCATTTGTCTGGTTGTACACAATATAGAGTTACACCACATATGCAGTCATACATGTCCCTAGAGTGTTGTTGTCCATCTCATTTCTAGGGAAAAGCTTGATTAAAAAGGCTTTTTTTGATTAAAAATGATTTAAAAAGTGATAAAATATGATTAATAAATCATTAAAGCTGAGTGATGGGCACATGAATTTTTTATACTATTCTTTTCATTTTGGGGGCACTACATTTGTTTCTAGATCTGCCTTAACAAAATACCACATATTGGGTGGCTAAAACAGAAACATATTTCCTCGCAGTTCTGAAGACTAGAAGTCCAAGACCAAGTGTCGGTGTGGTTGATTTCATTGTGAGGACTCCTTCCTTGGCTTGTAGAAGACCATCTTTTCCATCTTCCTAGTCTTTTCTTTTCACATATCTCTGCCCTAATCTTAGGAACAGACCAGTCATAGTGGATTAGAGCTCAGCTCAGTGACCTCATTTAACCTTAATTACCTTCTTAAACTCCAAATGCTCACATACTGAGATACTAGGGGTGAGGACTTCAATATATGAATTTTAAGGGAACACAGTTCAGTCCACAGCAGGTACCTATGAATATTTCCATAATAAAATAGTTTTATAATCAAAAGAAATGTTAGCATGTGCGGGAGACAGTTTATTATAGGCAGCTTGTCTGTTAAGGCACAAAATGATGCCAGGTGAGTGTCATGGGTTCCCCTCCCTCCTCCAGGAGAATCACAAAGCCACTGACCCCAACAGGAAAAAGCTGATTTATTTGTTTCAGTTATTTGATAAGCACAACCACCACAAACATTAAGGACCGACTTTAGGAGGATTATGTATTTTATGATGTGAAAAGATCACTCCAACCTTGGGAAGTGTTTACATTCCTACAGAAGGAGTTAAGCCTTTCCATTGAGTCTGAATTTGTAGGAGAATGGAACCCACTGATCAAAGCAGATTGGTTGTACCTGTTTAGCTCCTATTTTTCTTAAGTAAACCGCAATGTTTCTTTAACTGTACCATCCACTTTTTTCCCTTACTTATTTTTGTCCTTCCCCTCTTACAAAGTAAATCTAAGGACCATTTGTACAAACTTTACATTGAAAATGATGTCAGACTGCCAGGTGTTAGTTTTTTGGGAGTACAGAAAGACATTTTCTTGCTATTCTCATAATCTGCAGATGAGCTTTGCTTTGGAAAAATTATTTTGACAATATGTTATCAAGAGCCATGATCCAGTACTCCCATTTCAACAATTTATTCTTACCCAAAAAAGGGTGAAATATCTATATATATATGTATATATACATTTATATATCTATATATATATATGCAATATAATGTAAATAAATATATATATTTATTTATAAAGTTGTTCATCATAGTAGTATTATATTATCTGAAAATTGGAAGCAACAGATCCTCATTTAATGGTAGAAGACATCAGAGCATATCTAACTGTTAAAAAACTCTACCACCATTAAGGGAGAATACTATAAAGTAGTAAAATCATATTTCCTTACAGATATATTTTAAATTCTGGTAGAAGAGGAAAAACATGAAGTCAGAAAACACACAAACTTGGGCAAAATGTTTGTGATGCTGACACAGAGACTCAATTTTTATAATATACAACAAACTTGCAAATCAACAACAATAATAGCAAAATTCCAATAACTCAATAAAGGAAGGAACAATGGGGACAAGTGAAACACAGAAAATAAAATTTAAGTGGTTCACCAAATGAAACAATGTTCAGAGACTCAACTCAAAATTGAAATGCTGGGGGGCATGCCTGAAATCCCAGCAGCTCTGGAGGCTGAGGCAGGAGGATCACGAGTTCAGAGCCAGCCTCAGCAATGGCAAGGCGCTAAGCAACTCAGTGAGACCCTGTCTCTAAATAAAATACAAAATAGAGCTGGGGATGTGACTCAGTGGTTGAGTGCCTCTGAGTTTAATCCTTAGTATCCCCTCTCCCTGCCCCAGAAAAATTGAAATGCCAGTTACAGTTAAAATGAGATGCCTCTGGGCTGGGATGTAGCTCAGTGGCAAAGCGTCTGCCTTGCATTCGCAAAGCCCTGGGTTCGACCCCCAGTTCCAAAAAAAAAAAAAAGACAAAAAAAAGAACCCCACCAAAAAAAAATAAGATTAAAAAAAAAAAAAAATGAGATGCCTCGTTTAGCTTGTCTGGTAACAAAGATTCCAAGACCAAGGAAAGGGTTTGAAGAAAGAGAACTACTGGTTAAATTGTAAATGATTTACTGGTAAAAATGTAAATGTCAATGCAACAATTTGACAATATTGATGAAATTTGAAAATGTACATTCCCTTTCACTCAGGGATTCTACTGCTAGTGATTCTAGAGAGATACCTTTATGGGTGCATAATGATTGTGTGCACAGATTGTTGTAGAGTTTTTATATTAAGTGTGGTGATTAGCAGGGTGCCATGGTGCACACCTGTAATCCCAGCATCTTGGGAAGCTGAGACAGGATTGTAAATTCAAAACCAGCCTCAGCAAAATCGAGTTGCTAAGCAACTCAGTGAGACCCTGTCTAAATAAAATACCCAGCCCTATTTTTTAGGTTAGCCTCACAAACCACAGTCCTCATTTATTCCCCACAGTCTACCCCTCACTCTTCCCCGTAACCCCTCAAATCCCTACATGGGCCACATGTACCACCTAGTACTCTCCCACTTGGACCTCCAACTCTCCTTTGCCTGCAAAATCTTCTCTCATTAACCCTTCCACTCCCCTGCTGTAACCAGACTCCCCTTACCTGCCAACCTTCTTCATCAGAGCTCTCAGGAGGAGCTTCTTTATTCTCTCCCATCATGCCCATCAAGGCTGAGAGACAGGTCTACGCTTGCCTGCCATGGCACTGCCACTTCCAAAGCACTGTCACTCCCAAATATATTGGTCTTCCAGCCCAGTCGTCTCTCTTAACAGATCTTCCACTGGGAGGTCTCACAGACATCTAGAACACAAAACATCTCAAATCTGATCTTGATCATCTTTCCTTAAGTCCACTTCTCCTCTAGTGCTTTCCATTTAGAAGGAAACTGGGGGTTCCCTTGATATTTTCATCTCCCTGGCTCCCACATTCAATCACCAAATATTATAAAGTTTTGTCTTCTAAGTACCAGAGTCCAACAGTCTTTCTCATCTTTACTTTACCATCTCAGTCCATGACATTATTTTCTTTCAAGGAAGCTATTGCATTTACCTTTGCCTGGTTACTCCACATCGTCTCCTGCATCTTTCCCACCTGGCCACCACACAGCTGTCCCCTGTGTGCAACATGGACATAGGATCACATCCTCCTTGAGCCTGTTCCATCACAAGCCTTGGTTCTGATAAGGCCCAGCTCCTTAGTCAGCTCAACGTGTTTCTTCATAATGTGCTCTATTCTAGCCTCCTTCGTACCCCAAACATGTAAAGAGGAGACCAAGACAAATATGGTTCCTATCCTAGAGTCATGGACAAGGAAACAAAGTAACTACTACCATGACAAGTGCTGTGACAGAAATGAACAGGTTCTGAGATAGAGAGTGAGTGAGAAGAGCTGACCTCCTTGGGAGGAGACAGAAAATGCCTCAGGGAAGAGGTAACCGCTAACCTGACTCCCAAAATGTGAAGAGGCCTCGGGCATTGTGAAATCCGAAAAATAAATAAATTTTAAAAAGAGTACTTTGGCACCTGAAAACACTCAAGGCTGAAATAAATGACTCGATAGAGAAAGAGATAGAAGAGCAACGAGGAAGGAGAAAACTGAAGTTGGGAATTTATACAGGGTGCAGTAGTCATGATCAGGAAAGGAGCTGGATTTTTTTTGAAGGACAAGGGGAAACCACAGTCCCCTCTCTGGTTACACTCCAGTCCCCTGAGGGCTCTCTCATGTCTTTAAATGGTTCAACAACCTTCTTAGCCCAGGGCCTTCCAAACATGGTGTTCTTTCTACCTAGAAAGCTCATTTTTTCTTCTGTTATCTGGATGGTGCCAACACATCCTTCTGGTCGCAGCTGAAATGCCACCTCATGTCAGAGGCCATGTCTGGCCTTCCAGCTGAGGTCAGGCCGGGCTCTCTGGTCTCCCTGCATTTTCCTTGATGGCACCACAGCAGAAATGAATTGATGGGGCTGTGTGCAGTGGCACACACCTATAATCCAGGGAATCAGGAGGCGGAGGCAGGAGGATAGAGAGTTCAAAGCCTGCCTCAGCAACTTAGTGAGGCCCTAAGCAATTCAGTGAGACCCTGTCTCTAAATTTAAAAAAAAAAAAAAAAAAAAAAAAAGGTGTGTAGGTCCTGGGATGTGGCTCAGTGGTTAAGCACCCCTGGGTTTAATCCCTGGTACTAAAAAAGAAAAAGAAAAAAAAAACCCAAAAGAAATGAATTGGGGGGCTGGGATTGTGGCTCAGCAGTAGAGCGCTTGCCTCGCATGCGTGAGGCGCTGGGTTCGATCCTCAGCACCACGTATAAATAAATAAAGATATTAAAAAAAAAAGTGATGCTATTTAAAAAAAAAAAGAAAAGAAATGAATTGATAGCATGTCTGTCTGGCTACAGCCTACATATGTTACAAAGGATTTTCAAATTAATGAATAAATGCCTAAATTAATGAAAATTTGGCAAGCTTAGAGTGATCAAGGTTGACAATGACCACCGCAACTTCCAGTTTTAGGAGGAAGAGCTTTGGAATCTACCTAAGACAAGCCACTTGGATGAAGGGTGGGGCCAGAGAGAAGTCATGGGTCCAGTCACTGAGCTGCTCACCACCAGGACCCACCTCTGGGTCAGAAGATAGGCACTCGAATTTTTCTCACTGAACTCTGTGGCACTTGAGGAAGGTCCTGAGGGAAGTGGATTCCTTGAGACAAACTTTTTCTGGCTGCTAATAACTGACTAGGAAAGGAAAAATAATGTAGGCAGCATTATTATTTCACTGATGGATTTAGTTACAGAGATTAAAGTGTCAGCTTGGTACCGTTCCAGCATGTCTCCGGTTTGACATCAGATTTAGAGTGAAGGTAAAGACATCCAGAGCAGGCTCCTTGATGTGTTGGGTAGCAGTGTCCCATGGGTCTTTCTCTCAAAACTTTGGTTCACTTTGTCACGGTGGGTCTGGTTGGCTCCAGGGAGACCCACAGCTAGAAAGAATAACAGGGGCGTGCAGTTCAAGCCTGAGACCTGTTGGCACCAAAGTGTGGGAAAGGTTCTCACAAGACCTGCCCACAGTCAGCCTAGTCCAGACTGAGGTTATTAATCTTTCATGTCCCAAAACACTCAAGTTGCTGAGTTTTGAGAAGGAAAAATAAAGGGGGATTGCAGGGAGGCAGTGCGGTGGAGTGCAAGAAGGGCACAAGCCGACTTGGGAGATTGGACTCAAGTTCCAAGGAACTGCACCAGGAGATGATGTCCAAGTTGTCCACAAGCTTTATGACTGAGTGGGAGTCTGTAGCTCCTGTCCAGCTCCATGGGTTTGAACACATGCAGGCAGTGAGGGTAGTGCTTGTGATCATACAGTCAGACTTGGTACCTCAGTTTCCTCATCTGTAAAATGGGCCTCAGAGAGTGTTTTTGACAATTATAAGGGATGTTCTATTAAAATGAATAGCACATAATAAGTGCTTAATAAGGGCCAGCTATTGCTATTATTGTCTTCTGATATAGAAAAGCATGCCCAGAAAAGACAGGCCACAGAGAGACAAAGTCAGGCCACTCACACAGAAAAGAAGAAAGATCATTCCCAAGCAGTCATCTGTATCCAAATGGGGTCAAAGGAAATTCTGGGTACTCAAGACTTAATAAATAAATGAGCAGAACCCCAAACAGCTCATACACCTGAATCTCAGTTTGGACAAATTTATTACAAAGCCTGTAGTACATATTTAGGTAAGAAGGCTCACAAAAAGAACATTAGTGATTGTCTCTGGGAGGAAGCAGTGCCCTGCATGGTCTATATTTTCAATTGAATTTCTTATTTGCCTATTTATGTCTCTAAATTTGTTCAGCAAACATGTATTACTTTGTGGAAACAAAACAAAGTTTTTAATGTTAACATCGGAGAAAAAGGAACAAATAAATTTTGTCAGTGGTTCTATATGTTTATAGATTGTTCACCATCTGGGATCACAAGTCATTCTAATTTTGTGCTTTTTCATTTAGAAATTGTCCTCAACAATTCTTTCTGAGGTTCTAGTTGCAAAATAAAACAAACATGAAGGAGTGAAGTGTCAGCGGGAAATTAGAACATGAGAGCAGACATGATCATGATTATTTGTTAAATGAATGAATAAGATGGTATTGCCAGTAGATTCTGTGGCAGAATCCAGAGTAAGATCTGTGCTTCTTAATATGACTCATGGTGGGGTTCCAGTTTTGTAGGAGAAACACACACACACACACACACACACATGCACGCACACACGTTTCCTCAGGTCTTAACAGCTTGTGGGTACTAATGGAGTTATGGTAAGAGCAATAATTCAAATGCCACTAGCACTTGTCCCTACCTGCTAAACACAAAATCCCCTGAAAGTAACAAAGTAATGGATAATGAGAAAGTAGAAACAAACATAAAAGGAAAAGTATGTCCTGTTGTTTTTTTATTTTTTCTCACTTGACTTCTAACATATCAAACTTTAAAATGTCTTTCAAAATGGACCTTCAGACAGACTATTACATCTTTGTTTCTTTGAAATCATAGGTCCCGTGAGTGTGGGAGTTCATGTTTCCGTTCTCATACATTTGTGTCCTTAGCCAGTCTCTTTCTGGAAGGGAATGAAGAGTCCTAAACATTTTCTGTCTCCCAGAGCCCTAGGACAACACGGGGCACATGAGATCCCAGAATAATGCTTTTAATCTGGAAAAATGATTCAAAAGTTCTCTTGCCCTCTAGCCTAGTGGGGTTTCTTGGAATCTCCAAAACCAACCATCCCATGTCTGAGGCTTTCTACTCAAATGGGGCAGTTTTCTTTTCTCTGTACCAAATATTTATTAATTGAAATGGGATCTGGAAGCCTCCTTGAGAGTGCCCCAAACCATTTCTCTCACAGACTCTCAATCCTTCTTTCCCTCACTAATCCAAGAAGCAGAGTGGATCACATTGAATTTAAAGATTTAATGAGTAAAAGAACATAAACCTCAGAGCACTTCTGCCTTTCAATACCTCATCCCATCTGAAATATTTTAATAGTGTTTTGAGAAAAAAGGAACTTTGAAGATGAGTAAATGAAGAGTTGAATTAAGTTCTTCTTCCTCTACTCACTTGGAGCATTTTACTGGATTTCTGCTGCATATCTAGGAAAACCTGGAGACTCATGGGGCACTTTGGTGAAAGACTCCCCTTTGCATTCTTCCTGACCCTTCAGTGCCCACTCCCCTTCACTTATCCCTGGGAGAGATTTGTTTTAGTGCATTAATGAAATCACTAATGTCTAGCAATGTACATCCTCGTACCACTGTTTCTAGAATGACATTTATATTATACTCTGCCTCCTGTATCTTTCATGAGGGAGTTTTTATGTGTCACTAAAAAATACTGGACAACACTCTTTATTAGCCCCATGATACCCCGGCCTATCAATACTTGTCCAGGCCTGATGAGATCATGCTGTGGTTTTTAATCAGAGTGAAAGAGAACAAGAAATACCTTTATTAAAAAATCAATTAAAAACCAGTTGTCCCAGGTAAACACAAAGCACCACCAGGGCATGAAATGAAGACTAGTCCTGAAATGCAGTGGCAGAGGCACTGCTGAGGAAGAGGCCTAGAGAGTCCCTCCCCTCACATCACTTTCCCTTTTGTGTTTAGATTGAACCCTTTCCTTCAAACACAAACTGTGGCCACTTACATTCTCACGTGCTATGAATAATTTTTCTTTTTTTTTTTTTTAGTACCAGGGATTGAATTTAGGGGTACCTAACCACTGAGCCACATCCCCAGCCCTAGTTTGTATTTTATTTAGAGACAGGGTCTCACTGAGTTGCTTAGCACCTCACCTTTGCTGAGGCTGGCTTTGAACTCACGATTCTCCTGTCTCAGCCTCCCAAGAATAATTTTTCATAGATTAAGGGTAGATTTTGGCAGAGCTATCTATAGATACATCCAGTCCTCCACAAACCCAGCCTTAACCAGGAAAGTACTGGTTAAAGTACTGATTTAAGGGTCTCTTTCCAAAGACTCTTTTGTAGTCATGTTGAGAAGAACCCAGAAATCTACATTTTAAGCAACCAGTCAAGGAGGGACTTATATAAAAATAAAGGCTGAGAACTACTATAGGAGGCATGATCCATGGGCCCGACTTCCTTAGGGCAGAAAGTCCACCAGATGATAGCCACTGGATGCTTAGGTCTCCCAACATAGTCACCTGTGTAGCTACTCACAAAACTCAACCAAAATCTAGAACTTTCTTATCCCTCAAGGACGTTCCCTCAAGCCCTATGGCCATCCTGCCTCACCTCCTGCCCAGGCAAGCACTGGTCTGACTTTCATTACCAGAGGTTAGTTGTGCCCATTCTAGAACTTTGTACAAGTGGGACCATAATCTGTTGTGCCTTGATTATTCTGCATACTACCATATCTATAAGGTGTCCCAATGTAATGGATATAGTGCTGGGCCACATTTAATGCTAGCTGCTATCATCATCATCTTCATCATCACTAATTTCATTTCCTCCTTGGAAGATATTTTTTATTATTTTAATTTTCTTTGTTATTCAAAATAATGTGAATAAATACGGAGGTCACACAATCTGGAAAAATACTTTCTCAGTAAGTTGCTAGTCTTCCTGTTAAAAGGTTCCACTATTTCAGGGATAGCCTGGAACCTCAGACAAAAGACAGGTAGCTGAAATGCAATATAGCTACCACATAGACACCAGTTACCAGAGCTTCAAGACTCTGATAACAACAATTTTATCATGAGTTCCTAGACAGCTGGGTCACAATTCTTTTTCTTTTTTTTTTTGGTACTGAGGATTGAACTCAGGGGTACTCCACCACTGAGCCACATCCCCAGCCCTATTTTGTGTTTTTTATGTAGAGACAGGGTCTCACTGAGTTGCTTAGTGCTTCACCGTTGCTGAGGCTGGCTTTGAACTTGTGATTCTCCTGCCTCGGCCTCCCAAAGTGCTGGGATTACAGGCGTGAGCCACCGTGCCTGGCTTGGGTCACAATTCTTATATGGATATTCCTGCTGAATAAATATTGGTTCTTGAAGCTCATGAGTAATATAATCAGATTCCTTTAGAGGAAGAGAACACTAATAAGAAAACAGTTCTAGCATTCCTTAACTTCTAGAAAGCTGAAGAAGGGATCACTTGTGTTCCCTTAATTGCTTTCTATCTAAATGACATTTAAAATCAGTTACTGAGAAAAACAGGGAAAATATCACAGGACACAAATATTAGTGTTGCATTCATTTTTTGGTTCAACTAGTGTTCTTTATATGGGAATGTAGAGAGTAGAGAAAATAGTTTTAGATTGATCTTATTATTTATTGTATTTATTTTTGTCAAGAAATCTTTCAAAATTGGAAGTCTCTCCAGAGCAGATTTAACCTCTTTCCAGTAAAATTAAATCTGGGCCTAAAAAAATATTTGTGGCATTAAGCTCTATTTAGTAAGGTAAATTCCCATGATAGAAAGCCCAGTATTAGATATTATGCCCTGCTTGGAAAAAAAAATCATATTAAATAGTTTGCCTTTGGAAGAAAATCAATAGCAAGAAATAAACAAACAGAAGTCCTGAATAAGGACAGCTTCTCATTGCCATGCGGAGGGTGAGAGAAGAAAGTGGCTCACAGAGAAGACATCATATTTCATTCCACAGTGAGCTAGGTATTGTTGATGGAACAGAGAGAGAGGTAGGAGTCAGAAACCTATACAGGAACACTTGGAACAAACACTCTGAGATCCTGTACTTACGGCTAGGTTGGAAGAATCCTTTTGGTCTGATTTATTACATAACTGTGGGCATTCCTATTCATTAATTTTTCAATAAATATTCAGTGCCAATTTTGTGCTAGATACTGTGCAAACTTCAAGCTTAATCTAGTTCTATCTTGAAAACAAAAAAGAACCTCATTTTAATGCAGAATGATATTCATACTACTTCAATCAGAAATTTGTTTTGGCTACATTTTTTAATTTGCAGAATGAAAATATAGGGTTTGATTTGTGTCTCATTCCTACATAACCCTCACCACATTATGCTCTATATGTTTTACTGTGTCTTGTCTCCCTTGTGACCTTGAACACAGGACTAGATCTTATTGGTCTTTATTTTCCTGCTTAGCAAAGACCTGGGACCCAGAAATTACTCAAAAAATTTTTGAATGGATACATGAAAAAGAACAGAGGGAGCTTTTCTAATTTGCCTCATAAAAAGTGCTAAAAGTTCATGGAAAGTGATTCATTTAAGAATCACTGGAGAGATTTTTCAATGCTCATTCTCCAGGAGTCTTTTGGAAATCCTAATTAGGTATGGGGAGGGTCTAAGGAACGCAGATGTTTAACAAGCTCCCTTAGTGATTATCAGGCACATTTGGGAAACTGCTGGGAAGTAAAATATTAGCCATAGAATATAAATTGGAAAAGAAGGAATGATGTTTCAGCTGGAGACTTACTTGTGTGGACAATAAGCATTGGCATCTAAATACATTTTTTTAAATTAAGTTTCAGAGTCTGCTTACTTTCCACAGTGGCATATCACTAAGTTCTTGTGATTCTGATGCTCCATAGCATGAAGACCTGAAGCCCCACTTTCTGAGCTTGTTGGACCATAGTGGCCCATTGCTACAACTTCCATTTCCCTGTTTCAATTTTTGATGTAAATGAGGGCCATTCTGAGGTTGTCTGAGAGGTAAATTTACTGCCCATTGATTTTCACAAATCCTGTGGGTCCTGTGAAATCCTCTTAAATGAGTATCAGATACAGGAACAAAACTGGAAAATTGAATAGGAAATGCCATAGCTCAGAATGAAACACAAATGTTCATCTGTTCAGCTGAAAAACACAGGCCCAGTGTGATCTGGTGTAAACCTAAGCTGATTTGGTAAACACATATTTCAAGGAGAAGCCTCAGACAGGCCCCAATTATTGTAAAGATGTCCAGTTTAGAGCAGGACAAATGGGCAGCAGCTCTAATTGGCTCCTTGGACAAATTCAAATTTTGAATAAACCAGGAAAAAGGTGAGATTGTTGTAGCATCATCTTGTTGAACCTTCTTGCAAAAGCATTAATTGGTATCCTAAGACACAATATGGCTCTTCTTAGAACAGATCACCAAGTGCCACTTGCTAGCATATAAAGTCACAATGATGTACAATGACGCCTCTGTGGGTGTATGGCTGACAACATGAGGCAATCACTTTTCTTCCTTTTCAGTCTCAAATGCAACAGGCTTTTCGGTAAAATTTGCTTATTTGCATTTTAGTGCAATCAAACACATTGTATATATCTACTCTGTTAGCATCTCCTCTGCTAGCTGTTAGAAATACAAAGTGAAATGAGCTATGTGTTTGACCATACAGAGTTTATAATCGGACAGAACAGTTGCCTAAAATAAATAACATCATAAGGGTAGAATGTGCTAAGTCCCAGTTGTGGTATAGACTAGTGCTTCTCAAACTTTAATGTGTATATGAATCTTGGGACCTTGTTATAAAGCAGCTTCTGATTCAGTTGGTCTGAGCCCAAGATTCTGCATTTCTAACAAGCTCCCAAGTGATGCTGGTGTGAGGATCACACTTTGAGCATCAAGGTATTAGACATCCAAGTGGAGGTAGCCAGTAGATAGCCAGGAATATGCCTTACAATTCAGAAAAGAGGTACAGATAAAACCTGGGGTGTTACAAACATCTGGATGACATTTCAAGCCTGGAGAATGGCTAAAGCCACTAAGAGAGGCTTGTATAGAGAGAAGACCAAAGAGCAGAATGTGGAGAATACATTTCATACATGTGAATTTTGCTGGATCTGCTTTTGAGAATAGTGAAAAACAGGAGAGCGAGGTTGGAATACAGTTGCAAAGGGACTCAAATACCATTTTACAGAATTTGGACTTGAAGAAACAATTCTTGTTTTTGATGGTCCTGGGGGAATCTAGTAGTTCACGTAGTTGATGGCTGATGACATCAGCGTCACATAGTCCAGTCACCCAGTGCTTATACAAGAATCACGTAAAACAAGTTAGGCCATAATGCTACTCTGGGGCTCTGATAATTCTACGAAACATTTAAGGAAAGCAATTTTGAGTGACTTTCTTAAAACTGCAAGCAAGTTATTCCTGTAACCAAGAGCAGACTATAAATATGACGCATTTCTGTTTAGTAATTGCTTTATTTTGGATAAAACTAGCAATTTTCTTGTCAGAGACAGGCATGAAGTAGAAAGAGAGTGGGGGAAATTCGTACAGCTCGGCCAGTTTTTGCAACTTGAAAGCCCATTTACAATTATTTTAACAGGGCAGATTGTGTATTAGCACCAACTTTTTCGTGGTCTTTTTGGTTTGATATGTTTTTTTTTTTTTTAGGATTCAGAACTTCATTAACCATATTAATAACCTCTTGTGTGTTGTTATTCCCTTCTAAACTGGACTATCACAAGAGCTCTTGTGGGGAGGTGGATGAGGACATTGGAAAAACTGGATGTTAGTAATGGGTGCTCTGGATTTACCTATCCCATCTACCCTAGTGATTGAAGCAAATGTGCAGATCCCCAGGACTGGGTTGGCTCTGTGTAACCAGCTAGTCACTGTGTGCTTATGTGTCTTTTATATGTTAACATGTGTGCCTCAGTCCAACCTTACTTGCCCAGGGCACCCACTGTGGACCCAGTGATTCTATAATAAATATGATTAATTTATTTCATTCACTGAAGTCAGCATTCATAATTCCATAATTCCTCTCTACCCCTGCCAAAAAATTTTCTTCCTATTCTATTCTTTTTCAATATCACTTTTTTTTCAAGTCATAGAATATGCCAGGAGGGGAGAACAAAAGGGTACTTTGACAATAGAAAGTTCTACTTACATATAAAAATTGATACAAAAATGACAAAATATTAACATTTGTTAACTCTCAGTACTGACTATTCTGGTGTTTGTTATATTCTTTGTTTTCCTACCTTTATTTATTTTTGGGGTGCTGGGGATTGAACCCAGGGCCTTGTGCTGTCTAGGCAAGTGCTCTACCACTGAGCCATATCCTCAATCTCCTATTTTGTTATATTTCAACTGTTTTTCAAAGTAATAATAATTGTAAAATTATTCTTTGCTGAGAATCCAAGGTAAACAAGCATGCGGCACAAAGCCGTTTCCCTCTGATTTGTCTTTCCTGCCTCCACTTGCCTGAAATCAGAAACCACGTCAAGAGATAATCAAAGAGGTAGTGATGAACTTTTTCACCTTAAACTTAAAACTGCTTTTGGTTACAGTGATTTTGTTATAGTTAATGTTTTGTTTATTTACCTGCAATAAAATGCACTCTTTTTGATGTGCCACAGTCAAGAGCTGAGTAGGCTCCATTGCCTTCTGCAGTCTACTTTGTCTCTCAGCTCACTCCCTGGCTACCACCAATCTTTGTCTGCTTCCGTAGTTTGCCTCTTCCAGCTCATTATTATTTTTTATGTACAATCACATCCCAAGATGTAATTTTTATTTCCGGATGACTTCAAATTACTAGGTTCTAATTGTGAGAAGTTTCGATGAACATAATATATCACTTTTTATTTTCCAGACCTATTGGAAATAAAAAGTAAAAGCAATACAGCTTCTTATCACACAGCACGTATTTGATTTTTCAGACCCACACCGTCAAATCCAAATCTTCTGAAATTTAATTTACTGATGTTTTGTGTAAGTGGATTTCATATGGCTCTCCCAGAGCTAACTGCAGCTCACATTTAGCCTTTAGAATCTCACATGCAGTTTCTGTCAACATCCTAGGGCAAGGTGCAGAATGAACCAAAAACAAATTTATTTCACTCTGAAAGGCTAAACGGGACTTCCTTTCTGGTTTCCATTTTGTGTCAGAGCCCACAGTAAGCTGAACTGACATGAAGGTGACAGCGTTTCTTTTCTTCTTCTGTTCCATGTAATTATTTTTAACACAGACGTAAAGAAGTTTTAAACTTGCTTTCAGCACCTTCTTTTCAAATACTACATTCCAAGTTTAAGCTCAAACTTTAGCGTAATGAGACTGTTATCAACACTTGACAGAAAAGAGTGTAATGAATGAATATACCCAAACACCCTCTTGACAAGACCGCTTATATCATTCCTTAGGAAAGCACAGTAGAGATTATTTCTGTCTACTTTTTATGCATATCATTTTCGTAATCTACCTTGGTATCTTAGCAATACCAGGCATTTCTGAGAAAATCAGCTTCTGTCTACACACACTGTGGAGAAAAAAAAAATGAAATGAGAAGGAAAACAACTACTCTACCTGCGTGCCCCTTCTGAGAAGGAACTTTGAGTTTTGTCCCAAAGCATTTAGAACATACATTTCTACTTGGGAAGTACATAAGCTCTATATGGATAGAGCATGATTGTTTTCTTTAGTAATTTTAAAGAAAAGATTATTTCATAGAATGCATTGGGAAAACAAAACAAAAAACTTTGAGATTCAGAGACTGAAGAAGTAGCATATACAGAGACAGACATATCACTTTGCATGGTCCCTTCATCAGCTTAGCATTAAAGTGTTTATAAACACATGATGGTTTTAATTTATCCTAATGCTTTTATGATATCAAATGAACATGAAATATTTACTTTCATAAGGAAAGTATAATACATAGGCATAAAAGTTAGTTTTATAGCACAAAATTCCAAAAACAGTAAAGAGCTTTGTGGTCTGTCATCTTTTAATTGAATACTTAGAGCTTTACATGATTGTTAACCGTCACTATGAGAACTGTATTTGTACATATTCTTTAGATAAAGCAAGGAGTTGCTTAATATATTTGAAAAACTAGCAGCCAAAATAATCAGCTCCTAATCTACATTCTCATTATAACACTTGGGACATTTTAAATTTATACATATGTTCTACTTGAATATGCAAGCAAATACACCCCTGCAAAGAAAAGACAAATATTTATGTACAAATAAATAGTGTTTTAGTGAACAGGCACTCAGATGTGAGGACTGATGTTTTATGACTTGACTCTTAGCCTCGATAAAACATGCTCACAAGGCAGCATTTTTCTTTGGGGATAAGTCATAACTTTGCCATGGAGGGCTATTAGGGGACCATTTACTGACATGGGACTGAACCTACAATTCCCACAGAGAAATGCTATTTAAAAAGGAAGGCTTAAAAAGGCACGCTCTTACATTGCTGGTGGAACTGCAAATTGGTTCAGCCAATCTGGAAAGCAGTCTGGAGATTCCTTAGAAAACTTGGAATGGAACCACCATTTGAGCCTGCTATCCCACTCCTAGGTCTATACCCAAAAGACTTAAAAACAGCATACTACAGTGCTGCAGCCACTTCAATGTTTATAGCAGCTCAATT
>PVHX01014577.1:37160-50019 GCA_004024805.1 Geosciurus inauris | reverse complement strand
GTACTAAGTGTATGTATACTGGATTGTTTTAAAAACTATAGTAAGATAAATTATTCCTGTTCTTTATATAGAAACAGGAATTGGACATAACCAAAAGGACCTTAAGCTTGTCACGAATGTTTCTGGTTTTGCTTTTCTTCAGTTTCATGAATAAGGAACATGCTAACACTTCCTATTTGCAATTCTGAATGAATCACAGATAGACTTCACTCTTGAAGCTTTTGCATCTACAAGTTCATATGGGACAATGTCATGGGAAGGTTATTGAGGCAGTGAAGTGTGTTAGTTATTCTCTAAAGAAAACTAAATCCTGCTTGCTCAAAATGCAAAGCTGCTATAGCCAAGTACGTAATAATAATTTCGGGTAGGGAATTAACCGTGGAAGTAAATTTTTAGAAAATTTTAATTGCTTCCTTAGAGAAAGACCCATTTTATTTTATTTGCTATATTTTATTTTTAAAAATGAAACAAGTACTTTACTAGCAAAGTTAGAAGTCTTTTCAACAAAATTCGGTTTTTAATTTTAAAGATTTTGCATTCCTTCCAAATCTGTGTTTTTCATTTATACAGCGTTTATAATCACATATGTTATTTTGTCAAAAACAGTTATGTACTTGAAGAAAGTAGGAAATAAGTGGATAGCAGTGTAAGATGAGTGGAGTCGAGACTTCTTAGAGCAAATAAAGAAACCTGGTACATACCAGCACATATCCCACCCATTTACAGTTTAAAATGCAATGTTTTAGTTTCCCATTAACACTTTTGTTAATGATGCTTTTGTTCAGTGAAACATAATTACATGAATGAATGATTGTCTTTCCACATCCTCTTTTCCTGACTAGCTGAAGACAATGTTTGGGAAGAACAGCAAACAAAGCTGGTTCTGAGTAAACTTAAGTAAGTAAAGAACTCCATATTTTCTTTCCTCAATAGTCTCTTTTTTAGTTTTGGTTTTTCCCCCAGTAGCTTTACATTCAACTGCCTGATACCAATCAAAACCTATTCACTTTAAAGGGATAGATGTACCAGCTTGACAATCATTCAAAATTGTTTAAATTAGAATGTTAGCTTTTCTATCACTTTATTTCACGGCTTTTGTACCGAGTGGAATTATCTCTGATGAAGAAACTCCAAAAACCAGCAAGGAGGCTGGAGAATTTCTTTAAGTAATGATGTTGAGAGCTGCTCAAAGCCACACAACATGGAGCCAACTTGTGTATGTTCACCCAAGACCAATCCCTTGGGAGAAAGCAAAAGTAGATGACCCAAGGTTTAGGAAATGTGACAGCATCCACATCACCAACCTCCTCCATCTATACAAAAATGGCCCTGAAAATTTGGAGAGAAAATAACCTGAACCAACAAATTGTCTTTGTGACATTAAACTATGTATATTAGTGGTAAACTCATATGAAACTAGAAACACAGTTGCTCCCATTCTCCTCTCAGCCCTATTTTCCAGCTCCATCTACAAATCTAAAGCAATCTTACACTTACTTTCTCAAGTTCCTTCCACATTTTGACCAGAGCACAATGACTGCATTTATAGCACATTTTCCCAGAAAATTTTTAGAGACCTCCATCAAATGGATCCTCATAACCTTATCATGTAGTAGATAATAAAGTCAGTGAGCACTCAAGGAAATTTTCTAAAACCAATTGACTTTTTATTTTTTTAATAATCTGTAGTTGTTGATGGACCTCTGTTTTATTTATGTATATGTGGTGCTGAGAATCGAAACCAGTGCCTCACACATGCTAGGCAAGCGCTCTTCCATTGACCCACACCCCAGCCCAAGACCAATGAAGTTTTAAGGTTATTTGTAAAGTCACGTTACTTTCTCTTGAATTAATTTATGTGAGGCTTTCTGACAAAAACACTGAAATTTCAAAAAGGTGTTCTTTAAAAAAAATAGCTTTAGTAATTCAATCATTTTAGTCAGTAGTAATTCAGTTAGTTGATATTATTCAATCAATGCATACACACGCCCCCCCCCCCACACACACACATACACATACACTCAATGTGCTTAGCACTGAAGGTAAATAGTCCATAAGTCACAGCTCTAGACCTCAGATAATTCACAAATGGGGAGTCACTTTTACACTACTGATCTAAGCTTCAACCCTAAGACACCAGTGATACTTTTTGAAACTTCAGGTGAAATAGATCATCCTTGCTTAGACTAGGGTGATCATGCAATTTATCATCCAAAAACACACAGTTACAAAAGTGAGCAAGATTACCTCTGTCAGTTAAGCCTAGGCTACAATCTCGCTCCCTTTTCTGAGACACATCTTCACCCTAACTCCTCACTCTACCCCAAATAGATAGATCACAATACCTACAACACTTCCCTGAATATGCTGGTGTATGTTCAAATCCACCCTTTTTGAGATTGTAAATATCTTGGATCTTAGCTTTTTCATCACCAGATCCTGAATCATGGCATATATATGTGTATTTTATATATATATATATATATATATATATATATATATATATATATATATATATATATATATATATCACGATGTGCACAGCTATAAATTCAGAAACCTCTAAGGAGCAATGGGGGATTAGAAAAGACAAATGCTTATAGAGAGAAAGCTGGGACCATCATCCTCTGATAGAGGAACGATGACCCAGAGACAGTACAGCACATTTATTATACAGGATTTATCATCAAAAGGTTATTTGTGGGAAAGTTTCTACAAAGCAGATAGCCTTGAAGGTCATGGTCACTTGCTGAGACATTTTGGTTATCTTATTATGCCCAGAATTCTCTATCCCTGGCAACAGGTACTTGAGCTCAAGGTCCAGAATAATGTAGCTCTGAGCCTTTGCACAGAGCCTCCTCAGGCAGGGAATCGCCACAGCAACCGGGCAGTCTTGACCTGCACCTTTGCATAGGAAGTTCCCAGCACAAATGCAGCCAGGAGGTCTGCATTTGATCAGAGACCATGATCAGAGACCATGATCCAAGTCACCACTATATCTATATTTATATACATATACATATAAAATAAGCATTAGCATCCCCTAGGGTAGGGATTGGATTGTGGGATATGGGCTTTCACAGAGGAAGATGCTTTTGAAATAGAGTAAGTATGGAGGCAGGATAAATTCACTCTTGCCTACAGTTTATTCAATATCTTGCTCCCATTACCAATGATCTTGTTCAACCAAACTTTCAAAGCAAGATTATATATACAATATTATGGTAGTATGGTAATGTCATCTTTAATATTATGATTCATAAGTCAATACAAGAGAATATTTTACATTTGACCATCAGATGTTCTAAGATAACCAAAGCTATTTTCTAGGATCAATTTGCCTGAAAGTTTCCATTTACAGTGGGGCTAATATGAAAAAGCATTTATTAGGTTTATCACATCTACTTGTCCAAAGAGTATAGGCTGGGTTATGCTGAACTAAATACAACCTCAATGTGAGTGGCTCTTCTAGAAGACCAGAATGGACCCAGGTTTGTTCTTTATCACTTCACTGTAACACCACAGTGACTGAGGAGCCACTGTCTGAATACTGCTTGATCACTCACACTGGCAAATACACCCAACTAGAAGTGACAAACATCACTGCTAATGATAACTAATAAGCTAGAACAAGTCATATGGTTCCACCAAAGGACAAGGAGGTTAGGAAATGTAATTCTACCATCATGGGACACTGAAATGGAAGTTTCTGTGCATAAAAGCTTACTTGGGATGGATTTTGCAATTAAAACCTGTGAAAGCCGAAAGGAGGTGGGATTGGGCAGAAGGAAAAATTGGATTGTAATGAAGACAACACAAAGCACTCAATAAAGCCCACACAGGGATATCTGATGTTGGGCTGGTCTTTCAGAGTTGTCACTGAAATTTAGATAAGAAAGTCAAAGTGTTGTAACACTATAGTCCTACATTGTTCACTTATGGGAAATGGATTTCCCCAGAGAGAGGCACCTAACCTTGGGTCAGATATCTTCCTAAAATAAAAGAGGAAGCTAATACAGAATGATGAGCAGACTAGTGACATGATTTACTTATATTTGTAAGGACCAGACCCAAAACTATGTCAAGAATAGGCTTTGGTGGAAGGGAGACACAAGTTTGATAGAAGGAAACAAGTGGGCCACTTGAGATGTTACTGTCATAAACCATGTAAGAGATGGCACTGGCTTAGAAAAAGACAGCTCTATGAAGCTGATAAGAAATCATTTGATTCAGGGTGTATTTGTAATATAGATTTGTTGATTAGTTGGATGTCAGGTGTGAGGACAGGGAACATCAAAGGTGATATCAAGTCATTGACTGTAATGGGGACATCTGCAGAAAGAGCAGACTTGGTGAGAAAGAATTAAAAATTCAATTTGGGGGCATTTAAATTTTTAGATATATATTAGACATCTGTGTTGGAGACCTGACAGAAGCATATCCCCCTCAGCACCATCAGGTCCAGAGCTCTGGACTTCTCCTCATCCCTCCTGAAAGCAATGATGCCTGGGAAGAAATGTTATTACTAGGAACCTACAGGGCTCTGGGCAGCACCTTCCCTCCTTCAAGTAGTATTGCATGATGGTAGGTAAAATGATGTATGAAGGGAATACAGTGAATGGATTGACATAGGGCCTGATGGCAGATACAATGGCACTTGAGCTTGGAAGAACTGGGTAGCCAGACTTCCCCTCCAAAAAGCCTGGCAGATTGGGCTTCAGGAACTGGGTCAGAACCATTCTCCAGGCCATAATCCAAACAATTATTTCTATAGGACTTGGCCATAGGCAAGAGCCATGTGTCCTGATGTTCTAGTGGTACGATTTATGGTGAATTCTGCAAACTGGAAGTAAATAAATGTTATGTTCAAATCTAAGCACAAAAACTCATAGCATTTTAATAAGCTTCTTCTCTGTTGTGACTAAAGGACCTGACCAGAACAACTGTAAAGGAGGAAAGGTTTACTTAGGGGCTCATGATTTCAGGGGTCCCAATCATAGATAGCAGGCTCCATTCCTTGAGGCTTGAGGTGAGGCAGGACATCATGGCAGAAGAGTGTGGCAGAGGGAACCAGTTCACATGATGATCAGAAAGTAAAGAGAGAGACTTCACTCACCAGATACAAATATATACCCCAAAGCCACACCTCCAATGCCCTGCCTCCTCCAGCCACACCCCACTCGCCTCTATTACCACCCAGTTAATCCCATCACGGATTAATTCACTGATTGGTTTAAGGATCTCACAACCTAATAATTTCTCCTCTGAACCCTCTTGCATTGTTTCACATGTGAGCTTTTGGAGAATACCACATCTAAATCACAACATATAGTATTCCAAAATTGAATTCATACCCAGAATAATGACAATTATTACAATTTTTACTGCAATCCACCTTTCCCTTCTCCTTGCCAACCCATGAATCAAATTGTGGTCACTGTAGTAATAATCTAAATAGCACTGATTCTAGCTCCTAAATTGCATAACACGCAAACTCACCTCCTAAAATTTCTCCACCAAGTACTTTGGGATGCAGCTGGAGTGTCTCATATATGTTCAACAATAGTCTTTATCATTTTTTCCATCTCTTTGCTCACCTGTTTCTGTTCCTGCTGCATGGTGACTAGAGGAAGTGCTCTGACATTGTCATTTGTGCCCAGGTTCCATGAAACAATGCTCCTATGCCTGTGTAGCTTTCAGCAAAGGAGCAAAATTCAGTGGATATGATTTAGTGAGGACGTTGGGGGATCCTTCCGGGCTTTGACATGTCATTACATTTTATACACAGTTGTGAAACACTCCCTTACCTACGTTTAGTAAAGTTGCAATAAGCAATAACAATTGCTATTGTTACAGGTTTGTTTTTCTTTTTTCTTTCTTTCTTTCTTTCTTTTTTTTTATGGTGCTGGGGATTGAACTCAGGGCCTTGTGCATGTGAAGCAAGCCCTGTTGCAGGTTCCTGAGCCTGTCTAATGAATAGGAAGAATGGGCTTCCAGAAGTCAAAATGCATGAGAAGACTGGTTGAAAGAAACTGAGGTGAGGGGTTTTGTACATATTTGGGGGAAAAAAATTGTAATGGGAAGATATATGCTCCTCTCACTCTTTGCCCCACCTCCCCCCTTGCACTGTGTACAGCAGCATGGTTTGTAATCTAGTGCCTCACAGAGTCTCTAGTGATAAGAGCGCCCTCCTCCTAGGAGTTCAGATTCAATTGAGAGTAACTGAGGAGTCAGATATATGCAAATTAAAATGCCAGTTTTATAACCAGTATAAGCTAGGCTGAATCAGATAGATTCACACTCTGTGAGGGATCCTGCTAGTCAACCACAGCTCTGGTCAAAAGTTGAGTACTCTCCAAACACAGATACAGTAAAAGAGTCAGACTCCACCATGGCCATGGCATAGTTCATTGCCCAAGGTCAGGTGACCACTGACCAGGAGAGGAATAGGGTGTGGGGCAAGGAGATTTTCAGCAACAGAAATTCCTCCACAAAGAAAGATGAGGCAAATGGAAAGGTGGTACCTGCTCCCACCTTCTCCAGGGCTCTGGCACTGGTCTTGGATTCCACTGGGAAGCATGCTCTCCCATCTCAGTTTTCCTTCCCGTCATGCATTTTCAGGGCCAGAATCCATGTCTGTTCAAAACTAAAGCTCTTGTTCTTTATCAGTATGTTTTACTATCTTCCTAGAATACCTAGTATGTTACAGTATTTCAGTAAATGCTTATAAAAGTCAAAATAATTATTCTTTCTATCATTTCAGTTGCAAATAAGTATGGATTACTAAATACATGTTTTCTAAAATTGGTGGTACATCTATGCAGATCCGACTAGTTCGGGGCACTTGCCACATTCTTCCTGCAATATATTTCAAAATGAAAGTCAAAGTGAAAATGTCTTCAGCTCATGTGCCCTACAAAGCAAGTATGCTAGAAAAACCTCTGCCATCAATCATGGCAGTAGGTTGGGCCTGAAAGCTGAGAGCTATAAAATTTTGTCTGTGTACTGGAGAGGTAGTATTAACTGGGTCAAATACTCAATGATGCCTATTTCTTTAAAATAAACCCACCCTCAGTGAGGAAATTTGCACTTGATATCATTGCCTATTATTCTCACCATTTAAAAAAAAATTCAGTAACAGAATTTACAAAACCTTTTAACAGTGGTTTGAGAAGTCATAGTAAAGTATATCAGTTAAGGAACCTGTAAGTGATGGAAAAGCTGGTTTTAAATTTTGTAATCAATAGCATCTTTCAGGATGCACTCAGCTGAAGGTAATGGAGGTAAGCTGAAGGTAAATTCTACAGGCTGAAGTGATGCAAGTATACACACTCACACACACACACACACACACACACACACACACACACTTACACACCCAGCAGTAGGATTGATTCATTCAGTGGCTCCTCCACCAGGGACCCAGGTTTTTCCAACTTTCTCTTCCACCGTTCTCATTATATTTACTTTTCTACTCATATTTGTCACTTCCTGGCTACAATTTGGCTACCACAGCACTAAGAATCACATCTTCACATATGTCCAAAGAATAGAAGGCAAGCCCCCCTCTCATGTTCCTTGTTTAGAATGAGAAGAACAGCCAGAATTCTTTTGTTTTACCAACCACTAGAAAGTATAATGGGCTTTGTGATGGTTTGGATGTGAGATGTCCCCCAAAAGCTCATGTGTGAGACAATGCAGGAAAGTTTAGAGGAGAAATGACAGAGTTATGAGAGCCTTAACCCAGTAGGTGGATTAATCCCCTTATGGGATTAACTGAGTGGTAACTAAAGGCAGGTAGGGCTGGAGGAGGTGGGCATTGGGGGTGTGGCTTTGGGGTATATATTTTGTATCTGGAGAGGAGTCTCTCTGATTCTTGGTCATCATGTGAGCCACTATCCTCTGCCACACTTTTGTGTCATGATATTCAGCCTCACCTTGAGCTCTGAGGAATGGAACCGGCTGTAAAAGGACTGAACTTCTGAAACCATGAGCCCACAAATAAACTTTTCCTCCTCCAAAATTGTTCTGGTCAGATCTTTTAGTCACAGCTGTGAAAAAAGCTGACTAACACAGAAATGGATACGAGGAGTGGGACTGTTGCTGTGACTAAACCTGACCGTGTGGTTCTCCAGCTTTTGGAGCCTTTTGGAAATGATGGGAGGGATTTTGAGATGATTAGTAGTGCATGCTGGAAATGTTTTAGGTTGTTGTAAGCCGAGCATAATGGCCGATTCTGTTGGGAGCTCAGAAGACCACAATACCAGTAAGACTCTGCACAGTAAAGACTGGGCTCATGAGGTTTTAGAGGAAAAGGAGAACACTATTGGTAATTGGACTAGAGGCCATTTATGTTATGTTCTGGCTGAGAAGTTGTCTGCGTTTTGTCATGTCCTGAGACTTTCTGTGACACTGATTTTTAAAAGTGCGCTAAGCAACTCCGTGGGACCGTGTCCCTACATAAAACACAAAATAGGGCTGGGGATGTGGTTCCGTGGTTGAGTGCCCCTGAGTTTAATCCCCAGTACCAAAAAAAAAAAAAAAAAGTAATGGACTTCTTAATCTAGTGGAAGAAATTTCTAGACAGCATAGCATTCAGGCAGTGGCATGGATATTGGTGGCTGCTTTTAGCCAAATTTACTGTGATCATCAGGAGCAAGAAGGAAAGGTTGAAGTAAAACTGGGGTTAAGGAAGTTGCAGTTCTTAAAGAAATTACTGCCACTAAAGAAATTCTAGACTTTTCCCAGAGACAGTAAGAAATATAGCTTGAGGGCATTTTAGAAGCTGGCAAGACCACACCCATCTCAAGCTCAAGGGAGTAAAGGTGAAAATTCTCTTAAGAGACCAGTGGGGCACCCTTCTTGCACAAGGGGGGCCATAGGAAGTTTTCTCAATGTGCTCAGCCACCCAGACACCCAGAGGCTGCTGCAGCCAGGGTACCAGGAGCCTTGCCTACTGCTCGAGATGGAGGCAGACCTTGGCATCAACCATGTGGTGCTGTTTCCACAGGAATGCAGGATGCTGAAGTTAGGGGGTTTTGGAGGCTTCTGCCAGGATTTCAAAGGAAGGCCCAAAAGGCCAGGCAAGGTGCAGTAGCGTCAGAGTCCCTGCAAACAGCCCCTGAGATGGTGAAGCGAGGAGATGTGAGGAGGAAGCTGAAGCTGCAGTGGAAGTCTCCAAGATTAAAAAATGCCAGTAACATGGGACATCATCCTAGGAAAACTGCAAGAATTGAGCAGAGAGAAGCCAACAGAAAGGTCCTGACAGAAATGGCTGCAACCAACAAGGCCACAGGAATGGAGCTACACAAGCCCTTTGGACAGAACATCACCATCCCATGTGCCCCAGATGCCAGATGTGGACCTATAGGATTTGTTTGCCCTGAATTTTAGTCTTGCTTTGGTCCTGCCCTTTCTTTCTACATCGCTATTTTTCTGAGTGGAGATATTTACTCTGTACCCTTATATTCTGGATACTTGTAAATCAGTTTCTGTTTTTCCAAGAACTCCCTATGTGAGCCTACCCTGAGTCTCAGAGGAGACACTGGACTTGAACTTTTGGGCAATCTTGGAACTGTTAAGACTATGGGGACTGTTGGAAATGGATTAAATGTATTTTGCATTGTGAAATGACCATGAGCTTTTGGGGAACAGGGGTGGAATTTTTATGGTTTGGATGTGAGGTGTCCCACACATATGAGACAATGCAAGAAGGTTTACAGGAGAAATGACTGGGTTATGAGAACCTTAACTCAGTGAATTAATTTCCTGAAGGGGTTTAACTAAGTGGAAATAAGGAGAGTAGGGTGTACCCGGATGAGTTGGACATAGGAGGCATGGCTTTGTGGGCATATATTTTGTACTGGTGAGTAGAGTCTCTCTCTGCTTTCAGATCATCATGTGACCTGCTTCCTTCCATCACACATTTCTGCCATGATGTTCAGACTCACCTTGACACCAAAAGATGGAGACGCTGTCAAAGGACTGAGATGTCTAAAACCATGAGCCCTCAAATAAACTTTTCCTCCTCTAAAACTGTTCTGGTCAGATCTTTTAGTCATAGCAATAAAAAAGCTAACTAAAACAAGCTTTCAATGACTGACTTCTGTTCATCAATATTCATTTTCTAAGGGATGGAGAGAGGCCCAACTGCCGAGAACCACAACACAGCAAACATTTGAACAAAACTCATTTTCAGTTTGCCTGGAAGGGGCACCGGAAATGGTTGTTGATTAGGCAACCAATCATATCTGATGCATCAGCAACAGCAAAACATCAGATTTTGAAAAGCTACTCAGCAAGACCTTTGGTTTCAATGTATATAAGTAAATACATGGCCACGTGGTTCTGATTGTAGTCAGAACATCTTGCACTTCAAACAAAGTTGCCTTGGTATTAGGCAACAGTAACAGAAGGGAATTTTTCTTAGTAAATGTATTTATAAAAATTCCAATTGTTCCATCTGTATACTATCCAAATATCACACATTTTTGCTTTTGAGAGGTGTTGGACTGTGGCTTTGTTCTGTCAATGTGCTTAGTATACAAACAGAGCTAACCAAAATCCTTTTGTATCTCTAATCAAGTGACCATAATTTTTATGGCTCTTGTCTTTGACATACAGTTATCTTCAAAAGTACCTATGATATTCCCTGAGTCTAACCAATAACTGACCTTCTAAAGAATGTATCTAGATTTGGAAACCCATATTCAATAGTTCTTCCACTCATTCATTCAGTAAACAGTCTTTTAGTTGCTACTGTCCCCAGCACTATTCTAGAAACTCAGTACAAGCAGATCCAGGGCTTGTTTCCAGTCCAATGAAAGGAATTCAGCATGATGGCAATAAATGTCTAAGAACTCCATAGGGCGTAAAAGCACAAGGTCGCAATTGCCCTCAGGAGGTGGTGATAAATTCTACCACACAGGAAAAGCAGGCTTTATGGTACAGCTGCCATTCAAGGTAACTCTTGAAGAATGAGATAAAAGGCATCTCAGAGGAAGGGAAAACCATGGAGTCAGGTAAAAAAAGAGACAGTGAAGTCATTATCATTTTTGTGGGGCTGTCTGGAGTTCTTGGGCATGAGGTATTAAGGGTTTAGAGGTGGGCAGTGACTAGAGAGGAAGGTACATGTGGAAGTGAACTTGAAACTTTCTCAATGGAAAAAGTGATTCCTCTTCTCTCTGGGCTGTACTGAATTTCAACTACTATTGCATTCATTCAGCCAAAACATCTATTAAACCTTTCTTATGGGTCTAGCATACATAGTACACAAAAATACTTAGAAATGTTATAAGATCGAGTCTCTGAACATGCACTTTATCGGCTAAATCTTCTGCTTCTTACATTCATTATCTCTCTCCTGTCTCTCTTTCAACATAAAAACATTTTAAAGCTATTTTTATTTAAAAAACTCCTTCATTCTCTTACTCCTTTGTCAGACCAACACTATTCTCCTTCTCTCCCTTACCACCAGAGTTCCCGAAAGACTGCTAGAGACATACATTCCTCTCACCTCCACATATTAAGTCCTTAGCTTAGCACAATGGTTTCCACTTTGTGAGAAAATACCAATAATGACTTCCAAGTTGCTATTTTTGGTTCTTACTCTACTACTCTTTCTGTGGGTTTTAACACTTATTATTCATCCCTTGCTCTTTTTTTAATATTGTTTTTTAGTTATAGATGGATGCAATATCTTTATTTATTTATTTTTTATGAGGTGAGGATTGAACCCAGTGAATCACGCATACGAGGCAAGCACTCTACCACTGAGCTACAGCCCCAGCCCCATCCCTTCCTCCTTGAAGTTCCCTTTTTGAGTTCTAAAAGCGCATTCTTTCCCTCCCCCTATACATTATCATTTCTCCTCAGATTTTTCTAGATTTTTTTCTCATGTCATCTTTCAAAAGTTGGTATATCTTACTGTGTTGTCCATGTTTTCTCTTTTTTCTCTCTAGTTTCTCCCTAAGATGACTTTATCAGCAATCACAACTCATGTAAGTCAATTCCCAAATCTATATCCCAAGACCCAACTACCACCACACTAGGGACCTCAACTTCCAACAGCTTCCTAACTAAACCCCAGAGGCCTTAAGACCTCTCACTGAGGGGCTGGGATTGTAGCTCAGCGGTAGAGCGCTTGCCTCGCATGCGTGAGGCCCTGGGTTCGATCCTCAGCACCACATACAAAGCAATAAAATAAAGACATTGTGTCCATCTACAACTAAAAAAAATTTAAAAAAAAAAATCTCTCACTGAACACATGCAAGGTTAGTCTCTCCACCTGCTTCATATACCATTTTCTTCTTCCCTATATTCAATCTTTATTAAATAATACAATGTGAATTAAGTTTGCTAACTATATGAAGATGAATGACTGGTTTAATTTGTGAAAAAGTAGAGTAAAAATGGAAATGGAGTCATGCTGCAATGCTGGAATGGTTCTGTTAGCTAAGGTCTTGGTCTTAGTTTAGAAAAGCATTAAAGCATCATAACTAAGAGCATGCTCAGTGGAGACCAGGCCAGGACTTGAATGCTAGATCTCCTCCTTACTGGTTGTACAACACTGAACTTCAAGTTGTCTGAACTTTTCTTTATTCAGCATCATCAAGTGTAAGATTAAGACAACAAGAACACCTGTCTTATAGCATCGTTATGAAGATTTAATTAATTCATGGGACATACTTAATGACCAAGTAACAGTCCAGTAAAGATTAACAAAGATTTGCTTTTACTCATGGTAGTAGCTGGAATGGGGGAAAATAGTAAGAAATTTGTCTAGCAGGCTACCTCTGGCTTGCAAGTCTTTAATTATTTCACTCCCTACTCTATTCCTCACTGTCCCCAGGACAGTTCC
>PVHX01014577.1:0-37060 GCA_004024805.1 Geosciurus inauris | reverse complement strand
TGCGGGATCCTCATTCTCAAAGTCATTTCATCAATAGTCTTCACTCATCCTTAATCTCAAGGTCATGAACCATGACCAACACTTACTATCTTCCTGGCTCATTCTTCCTGATGCCTCAACTCCTCCAGCTCTCCAACCCCCTAAATTTTCAATCCTTGATCTTATTACCTTCATTCTTTCTTCATTTTACTCAGGTTAAGTTCCATGGTCAGTCACTATAATCACTCCTTCATATATTCTGTGAGTTCCCCACCCACTCTATGCCATGGCCATGTACTTCACCTTAACTGCAGCGAAGCCCATAGCCACAATAACAGACCTCACTTTCAGGTCCACACCTCAGCTGAGTTCTAGGAGCTGAGCTGCCTAGCAATTCCCACCCCATACTGCCCTCAGGCATCCACCAACACATTCAATCCTCCCCTACTGCCCAAGTGCTTTCTTTACTTGATACCTTGCTATAGCTGAGCCTGTCTGGATGCCCTATCCCTATCCCTTGGGCCTCTCCTCTTTAATCCACCTTCTATCTGCCATATATAAAAGGTCTTTCTACAGAAGAAAGGCCATGTATATGGCAAGATGATGATTTGGGTAATGAACAGCCCCTATGAACCCTCTAGGCACCCCTCCACACCTATCACCATGGTCCAAGCCCCCTAAAGTACTCCAATGTCCCCTGACTGACCTCCCAGTTTCATCCTAGTCCCTCTAACATCTGTAAGGGGGGAAATAGCAGAGCAATTAGAAGAAGCATTTGGAATATAGATCAACCTATATTATTTCTTTACTCTCTGTTCTTCAGAAATGGCTCCCCACACTATTCAAAGTGAAAGTCCACATTATTATAAGGGCTGGTAGGATGACCTTACTCCCCTTTGCCCCTCCACCCTCATGCCCTAATCTCCACCCATTTATTCATTCCACTTTGGCCAAACTGTCCTTCTTGGTGTTCCTCAAACACACCAGGCATTCTCCCACCTCAGAGGATTGCCCTGGTGTTTCCTCTACCTGGAGTCCTGTCAGAAATCATCATGCTCTCTCAATTTTTTTCAATTTTTGTTCAGACAATTGGTCCTACACTGACCATCCTATTTAAAATTGCAAACTTTCATCGATTCCTTAACATTCCCCTTCATCTCCATCCTGCTCAACTTTTCCTTCTTACTACAGTATGTATTTCCTTCTGCTACACAATGAAGAGGACTCATTCGTTATATATCTCTACCCACCAAAGAAGGAGAATCTTTATTTTGCCCACCGATAAATTTCTAGTGACTACATGGTGCACACTGCATACTAAGCTTAATAAATACATTTAATGAGAATAAACTCCTCAGGTCAAGTTGTAAAGTGTCTTCAACACAGCCCTCCTACATAATTCACACTTTACCCTTTAGACAAACAAAAGTCTTCAAAAGTTATTGAGTGTGCAGATGGCAAATCAACAACATTGAAGCCTAAATATTGTGCATTGGATAAATAAATGGAGGATGGAGAATAAGGGTCAGAGAATGAAGAAAATAAAGGAAGGTGCAAATTAACACTGGCAAGTACCTACTATGAATCAGACACTGTAACAAGTGCTAATGATATAATGACAAGTAAAATTGGTCGAGTCCTCCTCAAGCTGGAATTGAGAGTATATTGGTGAGAAGGGGTAGGAAGAGAATGGTGGGTGGGAATAAAATGATTACCCAAGTAAGTAGATAGAAACTGGTCTGGCAAATTCTAGACTGGAAAAGCAAGTGATGCTGTGAGAGGGATAGTAAGGAAATTAACTTAATGTAGGGAATGAGGAAAGATCTCTGAAAGACATGAAGTTTCAAGGGCAGGCTAAAAAGGAGTCAGCCAAGCAAAGAAGCAGAGTATGGGAGACAGTGAGCAAGGAGGAGCTGCAGCTTGCAGGACATTGGCATGTTCCAGGAACTGAAGGAGGCAATCAATCTAGAGTGGCCATTGGTGGAGGTAAGCATGGGAGGTGAGCAGGCCAGATTTCACGGTCTATCTTGTTCATTCTACATCCAGGGAGAGAGAGTAGGAAGAGTAAAAATTCACCCAGGGGCTTCCAGCAGATCTATTTTTCCACTCCCTAACCTAGTTCTGGGATCCTACAGATGTTCAATCTATGTCTGTGGAATAAATGAATACTTCATCTGAGGCAGAGAAGAAAGTGAACTTTCACTGCAGTTGTCTTAAGTTAAGCAGCCACCATTAAATAATGGTGATTTGAGGGAAAGGCCTCTCAATTCCCATCTTGATTCATCATTACCTTTAAAAAGAAGGGGAGATTCCCAGGGCACTGCAGATCATATTGGAACTTTTGAATCACATTGGATCATAATAGCAGATAGAGGTTCTTCCTCCAAAAACATTCAAAAACTGCACATTGTTCCCACAGGCTGATGCTCTACTGTAGCCCAAACTATACTTCAGAACTGGGAAGCCTGCATCCTACCCGCCAGCCTTTTCCTCACTGATATTCTCTGAGCCTTCCGAGCAGAGCCAGGAGCCCAGAAGACTTTCAATGCATACTAAGTTAGGTCAGTTGTTGCAGCAAAGAATTCCAAAAGTGCCCCAATGGAGACTCTTTACTTCAAAGCTTTGATGATTTCTCTGGCAGGGTAAGTTCTGTCACTACTTAACAGCCTGATCAATGCATAGGGTCTGTGTGGGTTCTGAATCGGGAAACAAGTTTTCAAAATGAGTTTCCCATTGGAATGCCACCATTTAGCTTTCGAGATCATTTTAACATAAATATTTGAAAATGGATCTGCCAGAAAGATTGTTGTTGTGTTAGACCCTTTTGTTGTTGTTGTATTGTTGTTCTAACCAGTTTACTCTTACTTTTAAGGTGTTACTGAGTAAAACAACAAAGCATCAGCCCTGAGCTGATTTTCCTATGGTCTTATTTATAGGGAAAATTCATGGGCAATATTTTTTGTGGGAGGGAACCAACAAAAGATGGATGCAAAGTGTCATGGACTCTGAATCTGTAGCTTTTTTTTTAAACCTTATTTTATTTATTTATTTTTAGTGGTGCTGTGTGTCAAACCCAATGCCTCACATGTGCTAGGCAAGTACTCTACCACTGAGCTACAACCCCAGGCCCTGGAGTCTGAATCTGTATCTAGGTTAAATCTTAGTTCTGGTGATTTCTGATTGATGAGTCTTAGAGAAATTACTTTACCACAAGGCTTTATCACTGGATCCCTTATCTGTAAAATGGGTATCCAAGCCCAGACTTGCTGGATTGTATAAGGGTATAGTAATGTATGTAAAATGTCTTGCATGGTGCTTGTGAGAGGGTACATGATACTATTATCAGTGCATTTTAGGTACTATTGGCTAGCACTTTGCCATGACCTACTACAGTGGTACCAAATGCATAAATTTTAAAGGTTTCATAATATAAAGTCAGTTGGACTAATTTCTCAGTTTGCCTTATCATGGGCCCATGGTTTAAGTGCTTTGATTATTGCAAGATTTACTTATGTATTTTGGTATTCCTTTATTTCCTTATTTCCTTCAGAAGTTAGAGTACAGCACATTTCAATGGGTTTCTCCTGCAGTATTGGGAGCTCCTTGAGGACAAAGTCTTCTGTATCAACATTTCAGGGACAGGATAATGCCTATACTATGGAAAGCATTCAATAAATATTAAAGGGTACCTATCACATACCCTGAATTATGTTGTTGTCAGCACTAACTTCCACTAGGAGTTATTAGTTTGATGAAGTACAGAAAGAATTGAAGTTCATTTATGTTCCTCTGTATTGAAATAGTGAATTCAAAGTCATTTGAAATCAGAGGAGAAAACTCATTTACATGACTAGAGGGTAACATAGCAAGAGGTTTATTTGTTTATTATCATTATCTCAATGATAATGATTTATTGTATCAGAAACTTCTCAAGCTCTTTTATGTCTGAGTGGGAATTTGGGAACTAATTTTTACAGCCACCTTGCCAAAAATAATACACAAAAGCAAATAAGCACAACAACAACAAAAAGACTCTCAACATTATTTGTCATTGGTGAAATACAAATTCAAACTGCAATGAGATATGACCACACAGCTACAAGAATGCCTAAGACTCACCATATCAAATGTTGTTGAAGTTTTAGAGGAACTGGAAATCTTACCTACTTACTCGTGAGGATTAGTCTTACTCGTGAGGTTGTAAAATGGCACAGCTACTTTGGAAAAGAGTTTGGCAGTTTTTTGAAATAGTAACATAATTTCTTAATGATCTAGCCATTTCAATTTTAGATATTCACCCAAGATAAATGAAAGCCTATATTCATAAAAGGATTTAGCTGCTCAGAGTAGTTTGTTGTTGTATATTGGTAATTGGAAACAACCCACCCAAATGTTCATTAACAATGAATACAAAATCTGCATTATGGCCATATAATAAGGAAAAAGCTATCATATGCATCTAACACGATAGATGAATCTCAAAGTAACTATGTTCATTGAGATGTACAAGATCTTCATACACACTCATGCTAAATGCCTAGAATATTATTTTATATATATAAAATTACCAAAATGCAAGCTAAAATCAATGACAAAACAAATTGCTAGTTGTCTGGTGATGAAAGTGAGGATAGGAGACTGAGATTACAAAAGGCATGAATAAAGTTTGAAATATAAAAATGTTGATAAGCTTCACATCCAATATGATTTCATGTGTACGTACATATGTCAACATTCATCAAATTGTATTTCATGTCACTTATACCTCAATAATGTTGTGAAAATAAATTTAAGATATATTTTTCCTACATGTGTATTTGCTGCTTAAATTGTATTAGCTAAGAGCTGGGTGTGGTGGTGCATGCCTGTCATACCAATATCTCAAGAAGCTGAGGCAGGAGAATTGAAAGTTTGAGATAATTTAGTGTCTCAAAAAAAAGTGCATTAACTAAAAAAATAAAATAATGCAAAAAAAAAGATGGTTTTAATGAAAATCAATCACTTGTATTTACAAAACAGACAACTAGCTTTAAAAAATGGGTCACAGGGTGATGTCTCTTTTATAGCATTTTCCCATAATCCACACTGGATTAATGATATTACATTTAAAGGGAGAGCAAGTCCCAATGTCCTCAAATGCAAAAGAATAATTGTTGTTTAACTCTGTCGCACTCATGTCAATATGATGAATAGTAGCTTATAACGTGAGAATTCGCCAACTTCTTAGAAGATTCAACCCACTCATCATGAAGTGGAAGTGTCTGAAGCATTTGATCTTACAAGGGACAGGTCAGTGATGGGGCAAAGCTATAATTCAGTGTAGCTCCTCCCTGCTATGCTCAATGTAAACCCAGAGAAATACATAGCCAGAGCATTACTAATACTAGCATTATACTAATACAAACCTCTTGTGTAAAGAAGTTATTTGGACTTTATGCCCAGTGATGCCTTCTCTATCTCATGCACCCTATTACCTCTTTCACCACCAAGAGAAATGAATTTTCTCTTGAATCCCCAGAAAGGAAGATGCAAATGGGAATATTAAGTATGTAAATCCTTACTTTTCCAAAGAAGGCATCAACCTGGAAGGAAGCAAAGCCAGCAGAAGAGTTTAGATATTAAAGCTCCTTGGGAAAGTCCTTGGGACTCAGGGAATCAGGATCTAATCAACCAGGCCTGTTCCCACAATGACCCAATTTTTAGAGAAAATTGGAAATAATGTCAGAACCTAGTCAAAAAGAAACTGTGTGTGTGTGTGTGTGTGTGTGTGTGTGTGTGTGTGTTCTATATTGTTTCTATATTCTTCAATAGAAAATGATGCAACTCAATAGAGTTTTCTCTGGAAGGAGTGTGGTATGAGAAAAGCCATTTAGAAGCAAAAGGACTGTACACCCTGTTGGGGTGGTACAGCTGATATCTTGCCTTTGACTCTGGGAGGATTCCAGGGAATAGATAGACCTTTTATATTTCCATACTTGGACAGAAAAAAATGTAAATAGTGATCAAGAATTATTTTGTGAGAATGTTTGTAGACCTCAGACTTTGCCAAAAGAGCCTAAGATAATATTCTCTTTTTTTATTAGAATAAAATTGGCCTACATTGGAAATTTATCCCTTAACTTGCAGCATTTAATTTTGTCTACATGAATGTAGAAAGACATTAGTCTGAAAAGACTCAAGAGACAGTCTTAACATTTTTAGAATACAGTATATTTCTTTCTAAATTCAGAAACACCATGAGGACAGAATCCATTAGTAAAGTAAATAAGCAATTAGGTTGGTAGTAAAAGTGCCAGTTTAGGTAAACTTACTCCGAGGCAGATGGTAGCTGATTCTTGGACAAAAGATAGAGAATGAAATTACCACTACATCCCTGAAGCTAAGAAAATTCAGAATAAATGTGGAGCAATCAGTAGCTTCATTATGCCACAATGTTTCATATTTCTAATTAGCACTCTTCCCATTTCCCAGAAAAGAAAAAGTTCTTTCTGCTCAGAAACTGTCTCAATTTAGTAGTCATTAGTTTGTAAGCTAACACTGAGTGTTCTAAGTTGCTCTGATAAATTCTTCAGTTTATCAGTTTGAGTCTTATTTGTTTAAATGGGTTTATTGTTGAGTTTTTAATTGTGAAAATTGATGTTAATTTTAAAAGGCATTTTTTACGCAATTACTCAGAACAATATATTCAGATTTTGTTTTAAAAGTTTACCCAACAGATTCTAATTGCTTAAAGTTCATTCTAAAAAATCAAAATGTGATGAGATTTAAGTAAAATTAACCTTTGTTAATGGGCTATTATCCAAACACAATAGTAGTTTATTTTCAAAGCTCACACTTGCTTCAAACAGAGTTTTCTCGTTTGTACCAGATTTCTGAGTCTTTCCAACAGTCCTTACAATTCATATAGACATAAAGCAGATGGAAACAATTTGCCTGAAAGAGAGCTGGATGGGATTCATTTATACATTTATGCATTCATTCTGAAAATAATTATATGTCATTTGAGTACTTTCACATAGTTTATAGTCAAGTGAACAAAAAAAAAATCTGTTATCCAGTCCAGGTTGAAAATTCTTTCTAAAAAAAACATTTGAACGAGGTATTAGTAGGCAGAAAAATAGCCTCTGAAAGAGGTCCATGTCCTAATCCTGGGAACCTGTGAATACGGGTTTATGGCAAAGTAGAGTTAAGGTGGCAGATGGGATTAAGATTGCTAATTGGCTGGCACTGAATTGGGGAGATTATCCTGGTGAGTCCCATATAATCACAAGTGTCCTTGTACATGGAAGAGGGAGGAAGAATAATCAGTTGGAGAGAGACTGATTATACTACACATTTTGATTCAAAGTTGGAGGAGGAGACCATAAGCCAAGGAATGCAGATGTCCTCTGGAGAGTGGAAAAAGCAAGGAAACAGATTCAGACAGAAACAGATTCAAACAATCACACTTTGATTATATCCATTGAGACCCAATTAGAATTTCTGATCTTGAGAACAATAAGAAAATAAATTTATATTATTTCAAGCCACTATGCTTGTGGTTATTTATTACAGCAGCAAAAGGAAACTAATACTGATAATATATGGTTGTACCTTGACATTACCTCCAAACCTTTATCTCTCTCTTTTCACTAATCATATGTCAAGCATCTGCCAGGACCCAGGCAGGGTGTTAAAAAGAAAAGGAACATTGTCTCTATCCTCCAAGAAATTTGTAGTCTAGTGGGGCAAACAGGCTCATAAATGCATACATATAGTATATTAAATAACTATTATGAATTACATTTAGCGGGCTTTGACAGAGAAGTACCTATATAACAACTTGGGCTTCCTAAATTAAAAAAAAAAATCATTTAGTCCTTTGGTCTACAATTTGTCTGAATAGTGAGAACAATACATTTCACCCAATATAGCTTCAATAATACAGATGATGCTCTGGAATAATGTACCCAGTTTTTTCTAATTAAGTCTTTTGATCTAGGACTAGCATTACTGACAAAAAGCTCGAGCAGAGACTTCATCACAGGTGATCCTTCAGCTGAGCAAGAGTCACCAGGGCTCCCTGTCAAGTGGCACAATTTATTTTTCTTTCCTCCCTCCCTCCCTTCCTTCCTTCCTTCCTTCCTTCCATTTCTTTTTAGTTATACATAACATTAGAATTTATCTTGCCATAATTGTAAGAGTGTAGAGTATAATTTGTTCTAATTCGGTCCCTAGTACTTCTCCTTTCCCCTGGCCCTTCTACTGATCTTTGTGCTATTACAGTTTTTTCTTTAATTAATGTCTTGCGGATATACCTGATGGTGAGATTCACTGTGATATATTCCTATATGTACATTGGAAAGTAGGTCAGAATCATTTCACTGTTCTTCCCATGTCCTGTCTCTATTCCCTTCCCCTAAATCTCCTTCTTCTACTCCATTAGCTTTGCTTCTATTCGGATAGACTTCAGCCCCCCCACCCCCACCCCACGCACACACTTTTCTTTCCCCCTTACTTTGGACTAGCTTCTGCATATCATTCGACCTTTGACTTTCTGTTTCTGGCTTATTTCACTTCACATAATGGTCTCCACTTCTGTCTATTTACCGGAAAATGCCATAATTTTATTCTTCTTTATGATGGAGTAACACTCCATTGTTTACATATACCACATTTTCTTTATCCGTTCATCTGTTGAAGGGCACCTGGGTTGGCTTCGTAGCTTGGTTATTGTGAATTGAGCTGCTATGAACATTGATGTGGCTGCATCAGTGTACTAGGCTGATTTTAGATCTTTTGAATATATATGAAGAAGTGGGATAGCTGGGTCCAAGGGCAGTTCCATTCCTAGTTTTCTGAGGAATCTCCACACTGCTGTCCAGAGTGGTTGCACTAATTTTCAGTTCCACCAACAATGTATGAAGGTACCTTTTCCCTCACATCCTCAGCTGTGGCAGTTTCTGATGGAGTAGCAGGGATCAGTTAATTCCCCTCAAAGGTGATTTTTGCTTTGATTTTTGCCAAAACTGTAAAGTAAGGTACCTTTGTCCCATGTTTTTATCCTTTTTGAAAACTTTTTTTTTTCTAATCCGTCTTCCCCTCTTATACAGAAATTCTTTTCAACATCTTCTTCTTCCCTAAATTCTTCTACTGCAGTAAAGAGATGTTTGTTTTCTCAAAGTAATTAACACTCGGGTTACTGATTTGATGTTACACCTTCAAAGCATATTAAAGGTGGCTAATACAGGATTCTTGCCAAAGCAATTAATTACTGTAGGCAAAATATCAAGCATTGTGATCCAGGGGGAAGGAAAGAGCTAGATACAAATTTTGAATCAAACCAAATAGTCTAGCCAGGCGCGGTGGCTCAAGCCTGTAATCCCAGCACTTAGGGAGGCTGAGACAGGAGAATCGCGAGTTCAAAGGCAGCCTCAGCAATGGTGAGGCGCTAAGGAACTCAGTGAGACCCAGTCTCTACATAAAACACAAAATAGGGCTGGGGATGTGGCTCAATGGTCGAGTACCCCTGAGTTCAATCTCCAATACCAAAAAAACAAAAACAAATAGTCAATCAGTCAATGTTATCAGCTAAGTTCTAAGGTGAACCATTCCAACTAGATCTACAAAAAAATTGTAGAACAAAAGCAATATTGAATTATGGTTTATTAAAATATAATGTTATGTATGCTGAAAGTGAAAAATATTGGCAGACTATAATAATCATAACAATTCTAAATTAAAAAGAAACTGAAAGAGCTGGTGTTCATCCAGAAAATAACTAAAGACGTGTCTAGGAGAATTAGCTAAACTATGAGATGAGGCATTTAGAAAAATAGGCACTCTTCCTGAGAGAACATTTGAGCCTTGTGGCTATATTTAGAAGTGTCTTCAACATCAACTAATACAATTTTCTCTCTGTTTCTTTTTTGATAACTGGTTCAGAAACCGTGTTCATCAAATTGCTGACTCCATTACGGACAGAGCTGAGCATGTGCTGTTTTACAATTATTATTATATTGCACCTAAGATATTTTAAAATGCTTTTCTCCCCTCAGTTGTACAATGACCTTAGAAGTAATTTTCAATATGGAAGGGGAAAAAATTGCTTTTTGTAGATCTAAGTAACTTGCCAAATACTTCCCCAAATGATTGCTAATTTTTACATTATTCCACCACCAATTCTCTGATAAATACATTGGCTCTCAGATAGTATTTCTCTTAAAAAAATAGAAATAGGTTTGGTAAAATAAGTGGGAAATAATATTTATTCCATTTACATTATTACATTCATATTATTTTATGATATTACATTACCAACTACCTAGAGGCTTAAAATATAAAGAAGTATAAAGCTTTCTGTTCAGATTATGAGGTTACCAGAATTGTGACTTCCCTTCTACTCTCAAAAGTTCAAAAGCTAAGAGTAAGAATGTGAAGAATGACTAATATTCTTCCTTGTACTTTTAAGAGAAATAATTTAATTGAAACTGTTCACCGTATCTCAATTGTTTTAACTTAGCCTTCAGAATTTCTGAACAACAACCATTGTCAAAAAATCTGTTGAGAGAAAAGTCATTCAGAGGACAAAAACAGAATAGTTATATATAGTATAGTATACGCAGCCTTCTACAGGAAAGGGTAAGGTTAGGAAGCAAATAAAAGAAACCAAAACTTTTTTCAGACAAATGACGAATATGGATGTGAAGGAATGGACCCTTTAAATATATTTTATTCACCATTTTTTGTCAGGTCTTATTTGTGGTAAAAGAGTCAAATGGCAAAATACCACCCACAGATCGAGATGTCAGGAAGTTTAAAATCAAGGCATCCATTGTTGGTGTCTGGTGAGCATCTAGTCTCTGCTTCCAAGATGGCACCTTGAGCCCTGTGTCCTCACATGGCAGAAAGGCAAAAAGGCAAAAGGCTCTGGCTGCTTTCCTGCAGACCTTTTATAAGGCACTAATCCAATCCAGGAGGACCAAATAAATCCTCATGAACTAATTGCCTTCTGAAGGACCCACTTCTTAATGCTGTTCTACTGGGGATTAAGTTCTAACATGATTTTTGAAAGGTAAATAAGCATGCAAACCACAGCACTGGTTATTATAGATTATAGAACCTGATATGATAAAAATTAAATACAAGATGCAAATATCTGGAAAATCGCCACACAATAGAAAACAAGAAGAATCTGTATGGAAGGAATACAGAAACTCAAATATTCTCTGCTACTCAGTGATGACCCATTTGGAAAAATGTATGCATGAGTAATCTGCCAAAAATTCAGGAGGCCTTTAAAATCTTCCTATTTGACATTGTCAGTAGTAAAATCCCTAAAATGATCAGATCATTAGGAAATAATACACATCACCAGAAGATTACATTGCAGCTTACTGTAATCTGAAAGAATAAATCAAAGAGTGACCTTTAGCAAGCATCAGAACTGCCTTGAGGGCCTGTGGAAACACAGAATACCGGTTCCTGCCCTAGAGTTTCTGATTCAGTAGGCCTGAGTGGAATTGGAAATTTGCAATTCTATGCAGTTTCCAGATGATTCTACTGGTCTGGTGACCATACTTTGAGAACCACTAACCCAGAGAATCCACGTGGGAACAAGCATATAGAGATCCGCTCCCCTTGTATTTGTGGTCCTAACAATTGAACCCAGGGCCCTGCACATGTTAGGCAACTGCTCTACCACAGAGTTACATTTCCAGCCCTAGAAATACCTTTTATACAAATATCTTTATCAGCCACCTGAATAAAAGACATGAAATAACTCTGTGTTTGCAAATGATCAATAATGGATCATGCCATGATGTCTGTCCTTTCTAAAAATTATTTCTTAATTTATTTCCTATGTTTTAAATATGCATCTCTTCTGTCCACCTGTAATAAATTTCATTAATACCTCCAAATTTCTTACATTTTTCTGTATTCACATATTTTACAATTCCCCTTTGAAATGAGGCAGAGTAGAATTTACTTCCTCCTTGACCTTGGGGCCAACAGAAGGGACAGAAGTAACAAAGGTAGTTCCCAGGATTGGCCTCAGGAAAGCTTGCAGAATTCAGGCTCATGAAAAAGACAAGTCTGAGCTGGTCCATGGACTCTAGGAGCAGGATGAAAGGCACATGGGGCAGAGCCATCCTAGCAGATCTTCCCACCAGTCCTGGCCCAGAGCACAATGGTCAGTCAATCAATGAACACATAAAGTCTAGCTACAATTAGCCATGGCCAGTTGAGAGGAGCCAAGCCCCACTAGATAAGTCAATCTCATCAACCCATAAATGTGTAGGTTCTAAAACTAGTGATTGCTTAAACCATTGAATTTGGGGTGGATTTTTACACACTAATATTTAATCTCTAAAATACCTTGATCTCTAGATGTGAAACAATTTTTCAACAACTAGGCTAGCTTAACCAATCAATATGATAAAAACCACATTCCTTTTGATCCTATCTTTGCTCCTAATATGTGGGTTTGGATGGGAAATCTCAATAATTTAATGTCAAGTCTATTGTACCTCAGATGACAACAGGGTTTGTGATTTTATAAAACCTTAGGGAACAAATTTATTCCAAGATCTGAAATTTAGTGCCATTGGCTACCAGAATAAAGAAATCTCCAGACCATAGGTTTTGATAAGAAAGGAAGTAAGTTCAATGATACTAAGTACAATTTAAAATTTAGCTTCTTTTAAACATTCAAAAGTTCTTAATTTTGATTAAATAGCTACATTATTTCAGATCAAGTAATTTGAATATGAAATGTTTTAAAAATAATATAGGCAAATGGAATTATATTGGATGGAAGAGCATGTTCTATTACTAATTTTATAATGAAAATTGCAAGGATCGATTTCTCATGAAGTTATACAGCTAGTTTTACTTTCCCTTCAACTGAATGTACAGAAGGTCATTTTATAGTGACTTTTCATCAATAGTTCATTGCAAATTTCTTAAAAAATCAATTTTATTCCTTCAGAAAAAGAGATTTATATGGTAAATATATTGAGGCAACCATCTCCTATCAATATAATTTAGTGCTCAAAAGAAGCATTTAAGAAATCAAAGAAAACCCATTTGAAAAATACCAGAAAGATTTCTCTATATGTTGAGGATTTTGACTCAAATTGAAAACAACAGCTTTTTACAAGAGAGTAAAAAGATACACACTATTAATATGCAATAGACATAAATCAGTCAAATGACTTTTTGAAAATTCATTTCTGAAGAATTAAATCAAGCTATTCTGCTTCACTCTTCATTTACATTTGACTTTATAAAGCTTTCAATTCTTAGTTTTCAGCATTTAACTATTGCCACTTAATAAAGGCCAAAATCACTGCTTATTTATATCATTTCTTAAGTTCTGCTGATAGATTTTCAATAGACCCCTATATTTCTGTACTAAAAATAAATTATAACTATTCCTCTTATTTCCTCTTTCCCATCACATCCTTCATCATAAGGCAAGAGCACTCTCCTCCAATAATCTTAGTCAAACACTTTGGGGGCAAGGGTCTGCTTTCCACAGGACACACCTGTTGTTCACAATCAGCACTCTTAATTTTAGATTTAAATCTAAAAATAACTTATTCATCCACCTTGGTGAAACACTCATGCACTCAGGTGATAAATATGTATTGAGGAAAATTCCATGCTAAGTACCCTTTTAGTGTTTGGGCTACAGTGATAACCAAAATGAAGTCATTGGTAAGACAAACCAAACAATTGTGTATATTTGGAAGGAATAAGTGCTATTAAGAAAAACCAAACTAAGAGTTTAGTTATTATTCATTATTCCCTTTAAAGACATGAGAGAGTCTCAAATACATATACTAATTCTCTCAGCATGTCATTTAAGATGGGATGCTAGAAACAGGCTGTACAAACAGCAGACTTTAGACAATGCCAAAAAAAAAAAAAAAAAAAAAAAAAAAAAAAAAAACAGAACGCAAAACCCTGTCCACTGACACATAGTTTTCTAGTGTCCCTTATTTTGAAAGTAATGTTTCAGGCATTTTGGAAATGAAGGAAAAGTAAGAAAGTATGGTCTCTATTCAGGTACCTGTGTAAGGTGGCAGAGGGAGAGATTTTAAAAATGAGAATTGTTCACGTGTGTTTAATTACTCTCATCTCCTCTTCTTTTGACATCTTTTTATATTTTTTTTTAAAAAAAGCTTTCTGAACACACAAAAAAAAGAAAGAAATGAAAAAGAATATTTTTCCAGTGGCTCTTTCTCTAAAGGAAAAAGGCATTTAGATGAAATTGAGACTTGTGGCACAGTCCTTGTTTTACAATAAAGCTTAAATGCTTCAAAGTGAAGAACAAGATTGGCACAGATTCCTCCTAAAAGGTGCAGGCATTATTGCCTTATTAGTTTTCAAAAAGCAACTTCAGAAGTCATTAACCACAACAATGCCTGGTGGGTTGGCTGTAGTATATGGCTGCATCCCATGAAGGAGGCACCAGGGAGCTTCAGAGGTGCAGGAAGCAAACCCCAGGATGACTGGCCTCCCTGGTCCAGAATTCTAGGTGGCCGCTGCATCCAGGAGCCACGTCACCAACCAGTAACTGTCCTGCTTCCAGCTCCACTTATCCAGGTGAATATTCCTGTTCCAAGGAGCAAGGTCTCAACTATACACTTGAGAATACCATCTTAAATTACTGATTATTGTGTTAGCTTCTATTTTATAACAAATTTTGGATTACTGTGTAAGCTCTCTATCACCATAACACATACCTGAGATAATTAAATTATAAAGTGTTGGCCTAGTTCCTTTTGGGCCTGTGGTGAGGCAGCATGTCATAGCAAAGCAAAACCACTCACCTAATGGTCAGGAAGTGAAAAACTGGACGAGGAAGGGGCAGGGTATCACTCTCCTTTTTGAGGGCACGCACCTACTCACCTAAAAACTTTTCACTAGGTCTCACCTCTTAAAGTTTCCACCACCTCCCAATAGCACCAAGCCTAGGGATAGTCTAGATCCAAACTATAGCATATTCAAGCCCCCCAAAATAAGGCCTCTACATTACAAACTTGAGATTATTATTGTATATGAATGTATCGTTAGAATAATAGAAGTATTTACTTGATAGGTTTAATAAGGGCATTTAGTGTGCCAGCATTTTTAAAGTGTTGATAAAAGTGCTGAGTACATAGTACATGCTAATGTGCATACCAAGTAATCTAAATAATGAAATTAACCTTTAGTAATTGTCTGCTTTCCTTGAAAATTAAATGGAAAATTGTTGATGCTACTTCACCTAGCTTTTCCCTTGGACAATATAGGTACCATGTAGGATGCCTTCACACCTCAAGGGCTCTGTTTTATTAATGTACCTACATCTACCCAGCTCCAATGTTAACCTAATACATTGTCACCAAAGCAGAATCCATGCAATTTAGGAGTGTGTTAAGATAATCCACTGAGTAAAGAAAATGTTAGAACTTCTATTCATACATATTTTTAAACATGAAATAAGATTGAAGTATGTTTTTTTTAACATTTTTATTACACAAAATCATGAATATTTTCATATGAATTTATTTCACTTATTCTTTATTGAGGACACAATTAAACATATCTTAGTGACAGGGATATGACTTTTGAAAGTTTGGAGACCAATTAAATTGAAGATGTTTTTGTGTCTTAATATTGCAAATGTGCCATCTCCTCTTATTTACAAATTAACACAATAGCACTCTGCTTCTAAGAAGCTCTTTGTTCTGGAAGAAAACCTGTTTCTAATTGTACCAAAAAATAGCTTCCACTAAACCAATAACTACATGGCAGGCAACTGCCTGCAGCACTGTGGATGGATAGCAGCTGACCAGTACAAGCAGCAATGGAAGGTATAGCCCTGAGCATGGGAAAATCACAAGAGAGTGTAGACCATCTATACATTCTTCCCTGTTTCTGAATTGATGAAAGAATACATATGTACGTTTTTACTTAAAAAGCACAAAATGTAGTGCACTCTCCCTAGGCAATCCATGAATGAATTCAGGATATGAGTGGGCCCTTTGAAATCACATAAAGCATTTTCATAAATCTGTACATTTATGCAATTCCCTGGGGAATCGATTAGGGCTTTAATATGATTATCAAAGAGCCAGTGGGATTAGTGGGATGTGGGTAATGTTTCAAAGTACTGAAAGTCTATTTTAAGACACATATGTAAATACCTCTCTTCAAAACACAATTTTATTAATAAATTAATGGTTTTTAAAGGATTAGAGCACTTCAGCCAGGACTTTCTGGGCAGTGAGAGGTCAGAATATTGCTCAAGAAATCTGTACATCAACCAGGAACAAAGGAAAATTCAACTTAGGCTCTCTACTTGCTTCTTCTGTTTCTCTGGTTTTAGCTGAGTATTTTACAGGATTTCATTTCCTTTTTTTTAGCACATTGGTTTTACTTTATTATTTTTCTTCTAGTTTTTCAGTAGTTTCCTTAGAGTTTGCAGTATACATTTACAACAAACCTAAGTCAACTTTCAAATAACACTGTGCTGCCTCAGAGGCATCTTACAACAAAGGATTCCTAATTCTTCCCTCCTATTTCTGATTAATTGCTTATTCATTATATTTCACTATATTCTTTATTCACACAATACATTGTGACTATCATTACTCTGAAAAGTTATATATTAGATCAATGAAGAATAATAAAATAAATTTTTATTTTACCTTCATTTGATTTTGCTCCTCCTTTGTATAGATTCAAGTTTCTAACTATGTTAGTCAGTTTTCCATCACTGTGATAAAATGCCCATGATAAACAGTTTATAAGAAATAAAAGTTTCCCCTGGCTCAGTTTTAATCCATAGTCAGCTGGCTTTTTTTGCTTTGGGGAATATGACAAAGCATGATATCATGGTGGGGAGGGTGTGAGTGTGTGGTGGAGGAAACTGCTTACATCATGTCAGTGAAGAGACAAAGAAAGAAAGATAGGAAGGGGCTAGGATTCCAAAATCTCCTAACTTCTTTCCACTAGGCCCCACTTCCCAAAAGTTCTACCTCCTCCCAGTAGGCCACAGGCCGTGGACCAAGCCTTAAATACATAGGCCTTTGGGGAACATTCCAGAACCAAACTACAGCCCTGACCCACATACTTTCCTTTCTCCCTGAAGGATTGGTAATACTTCTCACAGGTCAGGCCTACTCATAATTAATTCCTTAAGGTTTTGTTATCTGAACAAGCATCTTTATTCTGTTTCACTTTTGAAAGATAAGTTAACTGGATATGGAGCTCTGGACTGAGGATGGCTTTCTTACAACAATTTAAATATATATTCCATATATAATATATTCCACTGTCTTCTTGCTTCCATAGTTTCCGAAAAGAAGTCTCATGTGGCTATTATCCTTGCACCTCTACAGGCAACGTGAGTTTTTTTCCCCTCTCACTTCTTTTAAGCTTTTCTCTTTGTGTTTGGTCCTCTACAGTTTGAATATTACATGCTCAAGTTTGGATTTTTTGGTCTTTATCCCGCTTGGTGCTGAGTTTTCCAGATCTATGGTTTTGTGCATATTATTAATTTTGGAAAACTCTTAGACATTACTTCAAAATTTCCTCTTCTTTGTTCACTCAGTATTCTCTTGCTGATATTTCAATTATGTATATGAAACATCTTTTGAAATTGTCCCCCTAACTCTTGACTATTCTATTCCATTTTTTCTATTTTCTTTTCTCTTTGCATTTCGGTTTGGAACATTCTATTGATAGCTTGAAGATCACTGGTTCTTTCCTCAGCTATGTTTATTGATGACTCCACTACAGGCATTCTTCTTCATTTCTATTCTACTGGGATTTTTTTGTTCTGTATTTCCTTTCCATTGTTTTTATTTTTTTTATAAGTCTAAATATTTTAATATCAGATTCAGCAGATATAACATTACTTTTTGTCAGAGTGCCATTAAAGTTCCTAAACACTTTTAATTTCTGTAATTACCTACTCATGGGCCAATTTCAAACAGTGTCCATGGATTGGGTGGGTGTTGGTCTGCAGACCACACTTTGAAAAGCACTGTTCTAAAATATACAAATGCAGCCAGGTGCAGTGGCTCATGCTTGTAATCCCAGCACCTTGGGAGGCTGAGACAGGAGAATCAAGAGTTCAAAGCCAGCCTCAGCAATGGCAAGGCGCTAAGCAACTCAGTGAGACCCTGTCTCTACGTAAAACACAAAACAGGGCTGGCGATGTGGCTTAGTGGTTGAGTACCTCTGAGTTCAATCCCTGGTACCAAAAAATAAAATGAAATATACAAATGCTACAAATGCTGTGTTAGGAGCCATTCTTAGTCTGGGAAGTTCTCTTAGCAACAGATGCTGCTCCTACAAACAATACATAGAAACCTGATCTGCCTATTTGCTGCAAGATCCTCTAATCAAGACCCAAAAAGGACACCAGGAGCCTTATTTAAAGGAAAGTTTAGCCAGGTATTACAGGCCTGCAATCTCAGTAGCTTTAGAGACTGAGGCTAAAATGGAGCATTACAATTTGAGGCCATACTCAGCAACTTAACGAGATCCTGTCTCAAAAACAAAACAAAACAAAACAAAAATGAATGGAGATGGGGTTCAGTGTTAGAGTTCTCCTGGGTTTAACCCCCTATACCACACACACACAAAAGAAAAGAAAAAGAAAAGAGAAAAGTAAGTTTATTAAGGTATTATATTAGTCTACTTTTCATTGCTATAAAAAATACACCTGAGGCTGGTAGTTAATAAAAAAGAGGTATATTTATATTTGCCAGGCATGGTGGCACAACCGTGTAGTCCCAGTGACTCCAGAGGCTGGGGCAGGAAGATTTTAAGTTTGAGGGCAGTTTTAGCAATTTAGACAGGGGTAACTTAGGGAGGCCTTGTCTCAAAATTTTAAAAGTGGGGGAAGGGGGCTAGGGATATAGCTCAGTGGTAAAGTGCTCCTGGGTTCAATTCCCAGTGACATCCCCCCCCCCCAAATAAAAGAGGTTTATTTAGCCTACAGTTCTGGAGGTTAGAGAGCATGGGCCTCTATGGAGTGCCTCAGGGCAGACGGCATCCCAATGATGGTAGCCCATACAAAAGAGTTCGTGTGAAAATACTGGAAGCCAGAAAGGGGTGGAGACAGTCTGGCTCTTTTATAAGGGATTCTTTTCCATGAACTTATTCCTGGGGACCTACTTCCCTTCTAACTGCAAGAACTCCAGTAACCTAATTACCTTCCATTAGACTTTACCTCTTAAAGTGTCTACCACCTTTTCCTACCACTACCCTGGGGACCAAGCCTTCAACATAAGAACCCTTAGAAGACAAACTGCATTCAAAGAATAGCAGGTGTTATTTACATGCCATATAATTCACCTGTATTAAGTATACAATTCAAAGACTTTCAGTAAATTCTCTGATGTGTGCAAAATATACCACAGTCCAAATTTAGAAAGATTTTTATTACCTCAGTAAAGATTCCTCATACTCTTACACTTAGTCCTCATTTCTATCTCTAGCCCTCGATAACCATCAGTCAACTTTCTATGTTTATACATCTTCCCTTCAGGACATTTCCTATAAGTGGAATAAAAGAGTGTATGGTATTTTTTGTCTGATCTTTTCTACTTAGTAAAACATTTTTGAAGTTCATTCATCTTATAGCTGAATTTGTTCATCAGCTCATATATATTTGGATGTTATGAATATTTAATGACATTTGCATGCATCTTTTTATATAAACATGTTTTCATTTCTCTTGAGTAGATACTTAGGAGTGGAATTGTTGGCTTGCATGGTAAATTTAAGTTTAATTAATTAATTATTTATTTTTGTGGTGCCAGGGATCAAATACAGGGCCTTGTACATGCTAAACAAGCGCTCTGCTCCCAAATTCCACCCACAGCTATGTTTAACTTTTTTTAAAATTTATTTATTCTATTTAGGTATACATGATAGCGGAATGCATTTTGATTCATTGTACACTGATGGAACACTACTTTTCATTTCTCTGGTTATATGTGTTGTAGAATCAAGTCATATATGCAGTCGCACATGAAGCTATGATGTCCATCTCATTCCACCATTTTTACTGTCCCCGTGTCCCCTCCCCCTCCCTCTCCTTTGACCAAAGTTCCTCCATTCTTCCTCTCCTTCATTATGGATCAGCATCCACTTATCAGAGAGAACATTCAGCATTTGGCCTTTTGGGATTGGCATACTTTGCTTAGCATGATATTCTCCAACTCCATCCATTTACCTGCAAATGCCATAATTTTTTTCTCTTTTATTGCTGAGTAATATTCCATTGTGTATATATACCATAGTTTCTTTATCCATTCATCCATTGAAGGGCATCTAGGTTGGTTTCACAGTTTAGCTATTGTGAATTCAGCTGCTATAAACATTGAAGTAGCTGCATCACTGTAGTATGCTGTTTTTAAGTCCTTTGGGTATAGATCAAGAAGTGGGATAGCTGGGTCAAATGATGGTTCCATTCCATGTTTTCTAAGGTATCTCTATACTGCTTTCCAGATTGGTTGTACCAATTGGCAGTCCCACCAGCAATGTATGAGTGTGCATTTTCCCCCACAACCTTGCCAACACTTACTGTTGTTTGTATTCTTGATAATTACCACTCTGACTGGCATGAGATGAAATCTTCAAGTAGTTAATTTGCATTTCTCTAATTGCTAGAGATGTTGAACATTTTTTCATAAGTCTTGCAATCAATTGTATACCTTCTTCTGTGAAGTTACTGTTCAGCTCCCTGGCCCATTTTTTGATTGGGTTGTTTGCTTTTTTGGTGTTAAGTTTTTTGAATTCTTTATATATCCTGGAGATTAGTGCTCTATCAGATGTGCGTGTGGCAAAGATTTGTTTCTAGAATGTTGACTCTCTGTTCACTTCATTGATTGTTTCTTTTGCTGAGAAGAAGCTTTTTAGTTTGATTCCATCCTATTTATTGATTCTTGATTTTACTTTTTGAGCTATAGGAGTCTTGTTAAGGAAGTAAGGTCCTAATTCAACATGATGAAGATTTGGGCCTATTTTTTCTTCTATTAGGTGCAGGGTCTCTGGTCTAATTCCCAGGTCCTTGATCCACTTTAAGTTGAGTTTAGTGCATGATGAGAGATAGGGGTTTAGTTTCATTTTGTTGCATATGGATTTCCAGTTTTCCCAGCACCATTTGTTGAAGAGGCTATCTTTTCTCCAATGTACATGTTTGACACCTTTGTATAGTATAAGATAACTGTATTTAAGTAGGTTTGTCTCTGTGTCTTCTATTCTATACCATTGGTCTACATGTCTATTTTGGTACCAGTACCATGCTGTTTTTGTTACTATAGCTTCATAGTACAGTTTAAGGTCTGGTATTGTGATGCCTCCTGCTGAATTCACTCTTCTTACTAAGGATTGCTTTGGCTATTCTAGGTTTCTTATTCTTCCAAATGAATTTGATAATTGCCTTTTCTTTTTCTATAAGGAATGACATTGGGATTTTAATTGGAATCACATTGAATCTATATAGCACTTTGGGTAGTATGGCCATTTTGACAATATTGATTCTGCCTATCCAAGAGCATGGGAGATTTTCCCATCTTCTAAGGTTTTGTGCAATTTCTTTCTGTAGTGTTCTGTAGTAGCAGTCTTTCACCTCTTTTGTTAAATTTATTTTCAAGTATTTTATTTTTTTGAGGCTATTGTGAATGGGATAGTTTTCCTAATTTCTCTTTCAGAAGGTTTATCCCTGATGTATAGAAATGCAATTGATTTATGGGTGTTGATTTTACATCCTGCTACCTTGCTGAATTCATTTATTAATTCTAGAAGTTTTCTGGTGGAAGTTTTTGGATCCTCTAAGTATAGAATCATATTGTTGGCAAGTAATTATAGTTTGAGTTCTTCTTTTCCTATTCGTATCCCTTTAATTTCTTTCATCTGTCTAATTGCTCTGGCTAGTGTTTCAAGAACTCTGTTGAATAGAAGTGGTGAAAGAGGGCATCCCTGTCTTGTTCCCATTTTTAGAGGGAATGCTTCCAATTTCTCTCCATTTTGGATTATGTTGGCCTTGGGTTTAACATAGATAGCTTTTACAAAGTTGAGGTATGTTCCTACTATCCCTAATTTTTCTAGTGTTTTGAACATAAAAGAGTGCTATATTTTGTCAAATGCTTTCTCTCCATCAATTGATAAAATCATGTGATTCTTTAAGTCTATTGATTTGATGGATTACATTAATTGATTTCCATATGTTGAACCAACCTTGCATCCCTGGAATGAAATCCACTTAATCATGGTGCACTATCTTTTTAATATGTTTTTGTATGCAATTTGCCAAAATTTTATTGAGAATTTTTGCATCTGTGTTCATAGGGATATTGGTCTGAAATTTTCTTTCTTTGATGTGTCTCTGTCTGGTTTTGGTATCAGGGTGATACTTGCCTCATAGAATGAGTTTGGAAGGGTTCTCTCCTCTTCTATTTCATGAAATAGTTTGAGGAGTATTGGTACTGATCCTTCTTTGTAGGTTTTGTAGAACTCAGCTGAAAATCCATTGGGTCCTGGGCTTTTCTTGGTTGGCAGGCTCTTGATGGCATCTTCTATTCCCTTGCTTGAAATTGATCTGTTTAAGTTGTGTATGACCTCCTGGTTCAGTTTTGACAGGTCACATACTCTTGAAATTTGTCAGTGTCTTCAGAGTTTTCTATTTTACTGGAGTATAAATTTTCAAAATAGTTTCTAATTATCCTCTGTATTCAATAGTGTCTGTTGTGATATTTCCTTTTTCATCATGAATTTTAGTAATTTGGGTTTTCTCTCTTCTTTTCATTAGGGTGGCTAAGAGTTTGTCAATTTTATTTATTTTTTTCAAAGAACCAGCTTTATGTTTTGTCAACTTTTTGAATTATTTCTTTTGTTTCAATTTCATTCATTTCAGCCCTGATTTTAATTATTTCCTGTCTTGTACTTCTTTTGGTGTTGGTTTGTTGTTCTTTTTCTAGGGCTTTGAGACATAGAGTCAAGTCATTTATTTGTTGACTTTTTCTTCTTTTAATAAATGAGCTTAATGCAATGAACTTTCCTCTTAGCACTGCCCTCATGGTGTCCCAGATATTTCGATATGTTGTATCGAAGTTTTCATTTACCTCTAAGGTTTTTTTTATCTCTTCCCTGATGTCTTCTGTTATCCATGTGTCATTCAATAGTGTATTATTTAGTTTCCAGGTGTTGGAATAGTTTCTATTTTTTACTCTGTCTAATTTTATTCCATATGGTCAGATAGGATGCAGGGTAGTATCTTAATTTTTTTGTATTTTCTAAGACTTACTTTGTGACATAATATATGATCTATTTTGGAGAAGGATTCATGTGCTGCTGAGAAAAAAGTGTATTCTCTCATTGATGGATGGAATATGCTATATATGTCTGTTAAGTCTAAATTATTGATTGTTTTATTAAGTTCTATGGTTTCTCTGTTTATTTTTTGCTTGGAATATCTATCCAGTGGTGAGATTCTTGGTTGACACTCATTTTCTTTTAGAGCTTGGTATATGTTATTCCATGATCTCCTGGCTTTTAGAGTCTGGGCTGAAAAATCTGCTGAGATCCAAACTGGTCTCCCTCTATATGTAATCTGATTCCTTTCTCTTGCGCCCTTTAAAATTCGATCCTTATTCTGTATGCTGGGTATTTTCATTATAATGTCCCTTGGTGTATATCTGTTGTAATTTTGTAAATTTGGTGTTCTGTAGACCTCTTGTATTTGATTTTCCAATTCATTTTTCATGTTTGGGAAATTTTCTGATATTATTTTATTAAAGAGATTGTGCATTACTTTGGTTTGAAATTCTGTGCCTTCTTCTATCCTGATATTTGGTCTTTTGATGCTATCCCATAATTCTTGTTTGTTCTGCTCATGATTTCTTACCATCTTCACTGTATGGTCAACTTTGTTTTCAATTTTGTATATTTTGTCTTCATTATCCAAGGTTCTGTCTTCCAAGTGATCTAGTCTGCTGGTGATGCTTTCTATCAAGTTTTTTATTTGGTTTATTGTTTCCTTCCTCTCAAGAATTTCTGACTTTTTTCACAATCTCTAGCTCTTTCTTAAAGTAATCTTTTGCTATTTGTATTTACTCCCTTATCTCTTTGTTGGTGTGATCAATGGTTTCCTTTATTTGCTCTCATTTCTTTGTTGGAGTGATCAACTTTTGCTTGTATTTGCTTGCTTAAATCACTATTTAATTCACTAATCACTTTAATTATGTACATTCTGAATTCTTTCTCTGACATTTCATCAACTGTGCTGCCAATGGATTCTGCTATTGTAGTATCTTGGTTTATTTGGGGCACTTTCTTCCCTTCTTTTTTCATGTTGTTTATGTATCTTCCCTTCTTGCAATGCTAACTGAGGTATTGTGGTTTCTACTCTATAATCTTATAGTGATACTACAGATTACCTGTTTCTTACCTTGGAGTTCACTTCCAGTCCCCAGCAGGTGTCCCCAGATGAACACTACTGCCAGTAAAGATGGTGGCAGCAGTAGTGGAGGTAACTCAAGATGGCAGTGGGAGTGGCCCAAGATGGAAGCAAACACTTTTAGAGATGGGGCTAAAAAAGTGGGACTTATAATGGCTTTGGGCTGATTGATCAGAGATGCAGCGCTTTGGCTGGTCGCTGCCTCCAAGCCCTGTCTATTGACCCAAGGTAGAGGCTAATGCATGGGAAGAACTATGGGGATGGCTGCAGTGTACAAGATGGATACAGGAAGGGAGCAACAGTGTGGAGCCCCTCTATGTGCTGGGGCAGTCCTGGGCCTGGGTTCTCACACAGACCTGTGAGGGCAGTCCTAGACCTGATCTTGGCCTGGACTCCTTCAGGGATTCCAGGTGGTAGGTCTAACCCTAGGCGTGAGTTCGTGTGGATCTGCAGGGGCTCTGGCGCTGAACTGAAGGTGGTGGCAGGCCTCAGCCACAGGGGTCCCTGGAAGCAGTCCTTCACTTGGGTCTGGGTTCCCCTGTGGGTCTGCAGATTGGTGGGTAGCAATCTCAGGTCTGAGCTTGGCTGGGCTCCTGCAGAGGTCCCTGAAGGTTGTCCTGGCCTTTGTCTGTGCTCCTGCTGGTTGGCAGGAGCTCTAGCAGGGAACTGGGAATGGTCCCAGGCCTCACTTAGGCCCAGTCTCCTGCAGGAGTCCCTGGAGGCAGTCCTTCACCTGGGTCTGTGTTCCTCTGTGATTGGCAGCTAGCAGTCTCAGGTCTGCCCTAGGTTGTGCTCCTGTGACGGTCCCTGAAGGTGGTCCTGGGCCTTGGCCTGTGCTCCTACCAGTCAGCAGGGATTCTGGCATGGAACTGGGGACGCCTTCCCATTGTTTTTAGAGTTTTCATCTTTTTGCTTATATTACTTCTACCAACTCTTGTATATTGTAGCTTTTTTCCATTCAAACCCTACCAAATTAACCATAGCTATTTTAAATTGTCTGCCTTATAAAATGTGTCTTATCTACACTGGTTCAGATGTTTGCTTTGTGTCTTCAAATTTTGTTTTGTTTTTGTTTTTGCTCCTTAGTATGTCTTGGTTGGTTGTTGTTAAATGTCAGACCCAGTGTATTGGGTAATAGGTACTGTGGCCAACAAGTCTTTAATGTGAGGCTTTATGTTAATCTAGCTAGAAGTTGAGCTGTGCTTAATATTTTCTGTAGTGTGGGCGACAGAGGCTTCCATTTTCTCTAACACCCTTGTTTTTGTCTTCCTTATTGTCTCTGGATTTCCCTAAGGACTCCTTTTAAATACAGTCTGTAGCTTGCAGCACTCAGTTGTAATCCACTCTTATTACTTTGAAGCCCTGTTGGTGTGTTAGTAAGAGGTGAGAGAAAACAGGAATTCCATAATCTAAGAATTAAATCTCAGGCATTTAGTGGGCTTGTGCCCCTGGGATTTGGCCTTCACGATTATCCCCTAACCTTAGCTTTTCTACTATTAGTCAAGACAGGAAGGCCAGGGGGTACTAAAATTGGGAAACTGCCCTTCCTCTAATATGGGTAAGACTCTAACGAGGTCTTTTGCCCCTGAACAGTGACACTTTGCTATGGCAAACATTCTAGGTATATGTCAATCTGGTCAGTTTTTCCATCTGTCTTCCAGAAACATGAGGAGGGTATTCTCTGGTATTGACCATGGAGCCTATTGGGATTCCTGGAGGTAAATCCTTGAAAGCATGCCCCCAAGGTGTTGGCTCCTGAGAATTTATCATTCTCCTGCTAATCCACATTCAGCCTTAATCAGTTTGACAAAATTATGTGTTTTTACCAGTTCCTGGCTTCACTGCCTCTAATCCAAGAAAGCCAGTCTCAGCTGTGATTCTGTATATTCTCCTGTTTCCTCCAGATTTCAGGAAGGTGATATGCCCTACTATCTCAGATTTATAATTCATTTAAGAAAAGGTCTTTCTTTTCATCCTATTCTGTTTATTTGTCATTGAAAGGACAAGAGTAAGGACTTCCAAGATCCTTCCTTTGAACATATGCTTTGGGAATTCCTGCTGGCCTGAAAACCTGCCCCACTCAGTCTATTTCAAAACATCTCCCACTATAACTGTCCAGCTCTCTCTGCCTCCCCTCTGAGCCTCATCCAACCACAGCTTAGCACTGGGATCATGCTACTGTAGACCAGCAAATACAGGCACTTAGGTGGTTGATTCTGTTTGTCCCACCCTTGCCCCCAGTTAGCCTGGAGAAAACTCCCCTCCCTGGGGTGAGAATATCTAACCTCTACTCACCTGGAAGAGCTTGTCCTACGTGCAGTAGTGAGGAGGGCCAAGTGCACATTTGTGCCCTTTCACTCTTTCAGTTTCAGCCTCCAAAATGCTTGCTGCCCCCATACTTCTTAGGGCTCCTTTACTTTAGCTCCTGACATGAGCCAGCTGCCCCAAACAACATTTAGACTTTAGGACTCTACCAACATGGCTTAAAAAAATTCTTCCAAGATCAAATTCTTCCAGTAGAAACAATTCATAAGACATCAAAGATGTTTTACATTTTAAGACCACCAAGCAAGGGACATTTTAGAAAGTGTAAGACTGAGATCTTGGACATCAAGTTTACTATGATTTTTTTCAGCCATGTGAAGTATAAATATTATGGATATTAAGTAATAGAAGATAACTAAGATTTCAATATCTAAAAAAGGGTACTGACACATATATAGGGTCATATTCACTTAAGAGTTACTCAGAGTGGAGGTTAAAGGAATCAAAGGAAGGGGCAATTGTTTCAATCTGAGAGTGGTCAGTACACTAGATAAACTTCTAATAGTCTGAGTCTCAGTGATAACTTCTAGAAGAATATCAAGAATGCAAGAGAATTCCAAGGGACAAGGTAAGAGGTACCATGACTTTATTATTCTTGATGTTCTCAAGAAATTTCAGACAAACTGGATATGTCAGCTCTGTAATTGATTCCAGGTCTATAGACACCGGGAGAGTCAGATGTGTGATGAGAACATCCATTCCATTCAGATCCAGTAACAAGTGACAGGGCCAGGACACTTTGGTCCCAGATGGCTGGCTACCCTCATAATTCATTGCAGAGTTCAGAAGTCTCATGGTTTTATCTATAAAGATGTGCCAGTGTTAGAGCTGCTCTCCATTCCTAGAAACTCATTTTCATTTGTGCACTAAGAAAATTGATTCAGGGGGCCATTTAGCAGAATCTGTTATAGAAATCTTAGACTATTTTACCATTGAAGAAATGTCACCACACTGAAGTCTTTGATAAGACCCATAGCTTTTGCTTTATTACTCAATTTATTATAAATTAAACAAGCATAAATTTTTATTGCTATCATTATAAGCCACAAGATTGTGTTTGACCCTTTAGAGGTATACGAAAAATTCTGGCTCTGTCTTTAGGGAGTATTTCATTACCTTTATCCCTATGTTAAAGCTGAGAATTGTCCTGCTGACAGAATAGACAGAAATGTATGCTTTGATCTTTTCAAGATCTAGCCTAAATGTCTCTTCACCTAGGGAATATTCTGTCTTTTGATTTCTATAAGCCTCTGCATATTATCCTATTGATTTACATCTACTTTATTGTAACCAGATTATAGGAATAAGGGCCAGATTCCCAGATTAGACCATTTAGAGATAGGATAGTCCTTTTACCCATTGTATCTCCAGGCCAATAACTGTATCTAGGAAATAGAAGCACCCAACTGATGTTCAATGAATACTCTGGTATGTATCCCTTCTGATTATTTGATTTAATTTAACACAGGAATATTTACCCCTCCCACGTTTTCACCCCATGTAAAATGGCAGTATAGAAATGGGAGAAGCAGCGTTGGGGACGAGCTAGCTGAAACTGGCCAGCAGGAGGAGGCACTGGGGTGTATCTAGTCCAATCCCCTGTGATCACACCGTGGTCAGCAAGAGCCAGGGTGATTGCTTCAGCACAGTACATCCATGCTTGATTTTATAGTTTCCTTTCTAATTCTTCGGATTTGCAATGGGAACCATCTTTCACTTTTATGATTAAACAAGGAAGAAAAACTGTCATATTAAACTTTTTATGTAAAATAAAATAAAATTTCTAAGGAGTAATCCTTTTAATATGGTGACCACGGCATAGCTCTAGATGCCTCTATGATATCTTTTCTTTTGTCTTAAATTTTGATGGGTTACATGACCAAAATAAAGGTGTGGTTTCCCAAAGTGACTACTTTGAATGGTCAGCAATCATTTATGTTTCATTTTTTAAAAGTGCTATAAAGCTGTAAGAATCAGAGTCTTGAAAACATTCAGAAAAACTACTCTAATACATTTGAAACACTAAGAGAGTAATATTTGATTTAAAATATTAAGTAATTGGTAACGATACAGTATTTGTTAAAGAAGTTGAGATTTCTGAACAAATCCTAAAGATTTCTGATTTTTCCCTTGGGGCTTCATACATCTCTACATGTATCTGAATGGGAAGAAAAACCAGGAGGACAAGCTCCCAGGGGTGCCAGAGAGAGCTCACATGCTTTGCTTTCATCAGCTTGCGGTTCTTAAACTTGTGATATAAAACAGTAGAGGTGGTAAGGAAATTATTTAACTGACTTGTTACCTGAGAAATCACCATTTTATTTCCTTGCTGAAATCAGGGATGACTTTCTTATCTGAGTTAGGCATGGTTTTATGATGGACATTTCCATGAACAAGACACAGAGAATCAAAGTGGCCTCAATATTTTTCTTCATGCTTTACCCAAGGCAATGCTATACAACATGTAAATATTACACAGACTGATTTTACAGGCCACAACTGAAGGTGGTTTTGCCCAACATCTCAGTGGCAGAACTTCAGATTAGGCACAGTTGATGTGCCTTATCCCCTGGAGACACATTGGATCATAGTGGAAAGCAAATATACAGGGTTCTTTGCATTCCTCAGCCAAAAAAATGAGCATATAACTGAATGATTACTAGAAAAGATGACAACTTTACTACTTGTCTTGGACAGAAATGACAAGGATGGACAACATTGGATCTTAATTACATTATTTCAGTGGGTAGAAGCCTTTTGCTCACTAATAGTGCCTTAGTCTGTTTTCTGTTGCTATAGCAAAATTCCTGAGACTGGGTAATATATAAAGGAAAGAAGTTGACTTCAGTTCACAGTTTTGGAAGCTGAAAATCCAATCAGGATCCCCCTTCATTTCAAAGCCACATCTGGCGAGGGCCTTATACTGTGTCATAATGTCAGAGAAAAGCAGAAAGACAAGTGAGCGCATGTGGAAGATGCAAAATATGAGGAGAAGCTCACTTTATAACAACTTTCTCTCACAGTATCTGATCAAGTCCTGTGACAACCCCATTAATCTCTCTTAACAAACCATCAGTTCTTAAAAAGCTCACTGCCTCTCAAGAGTGTTACATTGTGAATTATATCTCAACATAAATTCTGGAGAGAACAAAACACATTCAAAGTCTAGCAAATAGCAACACAAACAACCTTGCATCAAGGGATTATGTGCAGAAAATTTCTAATACTACATGGTTCATTTGTTGCTATACATTTAACCATATCCTAGGGAAATTGCATGAAGGCTTTGGTACAAGCGATAGGCAAGAGTCATGATTTGCTATTGCTATTTGTTTCCAAGGAGAAAGGAAAGAAATCATATGAAGAGTGTTGGGGAGATTCAAGCCTATAGAAGAAATTTTCCCAGAGCTCCAGAACACCCCCACAGAGAGAGATTTCCAAAGCATATGTGCAGCATTTACATAGGGTGGCCATTTCTGGCTCCTGCATTCCCACTTTCCTCAGAACTTTGACTCACCAATTCTGTGACTTTCATATGGGTCCTCACCAACTGTATATAGAAAATGAGTTATTCTCACAAATACAGTATAGTTTCCTTCAGGAAACAATTCCACTAATCCCACTGACTTGTATCATTATGTTGAACTTTCAGATCTTTCCCTTAAAATTGAGGATCATTTCTCTTACTTCTCTTTTCAATTGTTACTCCCTTAAGAGACTCATTCACAAATTCATTCATGATGACCTGTGTAGAGAGCCATCCATGGGCTGTGTGTGGACCACCATGCAAAAGTCCCACACAGCATTAGAGATGGGCTGAGCAGCTACAGCAGGTGAGATGAGTGTGACCTGACAAGATGCCAATCAACCTGCTGACTACAAGACTCTGCCTTAAGAATGTTCAATGGGGGGCTGGGGTTGTGGCTCAGTGGTAGAGCACTTGCCTAGCATGTGTGAGGCACTAGGTTCAATTCTCAGCACCACATATAAGTAAAAAAAATAAAGATCCATTGACAACAACAAAAAAAATTTAAAAAAAAGAATGTTCAATGGAAGGTCTTTGAAGTCCTCTGATATAAATAAAGCACACATGGGGGTCCATTTTGCCAGATGCCGGCTGCCAGAAGTCAGCACTATCTAGGCCCATCCTCCTCCTGCGTTTTGAAGCTATTTTCTGTGTTCTGTGGTTTTTTTGCCACTTCATTTCATTTAGTCAGTCTTTTACCAATCAGGGAATCTCATCCTTACTGTGTACACAGGATGGACCTGAGTCTTATCAAAAAGGCAAAACATACTTTCAAAATCTTATCCCATGGTGCCATCAAACAAAGAAGGGGTACAGGGACATGTAGGATGAGCATGCCATCAACTGAGAAGGTAGAAAAAAGATTCACAGAAGTAAATCTTCAGATTAGCCCATAATAAAGATTTGGGATAAGTGCTTAAAATCAGTGGTCAATCACAAAGTTTTGTACAACTGTTTTTAAAGCAGGTTGAATTTCTAACCAAGAAACCAGCTACTCCACAATGAATAAGATCTAAATAAAGGTTTGCCTTTCTACTACAGGCTTTTGGAAAATAGAAGTGAACATAAATAATACTGGCTTTCTAGAAGAAGATAAAAGATACTGCATTTGCTAAACCTGCAATCTAACACACACACAGGGAGACACCCACACACAGAGACACCAAGAGATTCTCAGATCCAATATAACCCAGTAAATATTGCAATAGATTTGCACTCATAAGACTTTATAATGTTATTAGTTAATTATTCATTCAGTTGCTTAGAAACAATAGGCTTATTCTTGTTTACAATTTTAACTTTAGCTATTCTGAGCATCTTCATTTTACAATTATGCTTATCTATGAAAGAACAGTCCACTGCCAAGTCTATTTATAGAAAATTCTGTTGCTGTAACTTTCTAGCTGCTGACCACAGTCAGATTCTAAAGACCTTAGCTTTTCTAATCAACCACGGAAGTCCCAGTAACAAGGATCCCAGTAACTGGGCTCTCACAGTGCAATTGAATTCTGTCTTTTATTTAGAATATTATTTCTCTTGGCATTGTAGTCTGGTGGTGCTGGTTCATTTAAATAAAGTCTTTTAAAGGGGAAAAATGGAAAACCTATCATTTTATAATGGTATTTTACAAAAAATGCTAAAGATGAAGGTATTATGATATTACTAACATTTTTAAAAAGACTTTGAAATTGATTGAACTATGTCTTGTGATCCAAGTTCCAAGTGCCAGTTAAGTGAAGTTACATCAGCACTATAAGCTAAAGGAAAAAACAATCAATTATCCATTGAAGTCAATAGGTGTAGGTGACTAAGAAAAGTCTTTCCATTTCCAAGCCTTCCCCAAATGCTCTCTAGCCATCACCTATTCAAAACTTAGCAATCATTGATGGATCATCTCTGATCACATAGGAAATCTACAAAATTTTAATTTATATTTGTGTTCTACCTATATTTCATTAAAAATTTTACTACCTGCTTCTGTTGCAATTTTTTGAAAAAATTCAGTGACTGCATTGTTTTCCAAAGGACATGCTGAAAAGTTGGGTAACCTCTGAATTGTGTGTAAATCAAGCCAACAACTCTTGAATTAAAAATTTGGAAGTTTAAAGAACGTCCTTGGTAAAGAGTAGATGCAGATGTAAAACAAAGCAGGGATGCGCTGTATGCTTGAGCACACAATGATTTCAGAGATTTCGGATTATCTAGTGCAAGCATATCTTTATTAGAAGTCAGGGATGAGGGGAGGTTGAGAAGAAACGCAAATAGAATTTTTTTCCTGCTTTATTGAGGTATAATTGACAAAAATTGTATGTATTTAAGTGCCTAATGCAATGTTTTGGTAAATGTATGCCTTGTGAAATGATCACCATAATCAAATACTTAGAGAATCACCACACATAATTACTTCTTTTTTTTGCCTGTGTGTGGTAGGGACACTTAAGACATCTTCGTTTAGTAAATTCAAGTAAATAATACAACATTATTATTAGTTATGTAAAATTATATATTATTAACAATTTTGTGTTTTTATGAGGATCACTTTTTTCTCACAGGCTTGTCTTCATACTATCTGAGAAGAGGGAGTGTTGCAGTCATGGAATAATGGAAGAATAAATCTCAGAAGGTCACCTAGGATGAGCATCTGTAGATGAAGAAACTCAGAGATGTTTTATAAATCCACACAACTGAGGACAAATCGCTGGGAACATAGAAGAAATCTATAGGTTTTTAGCTTTTGATGTAGGAAAGGAAATAAGAACAAGAAGAAAACAAATTCATGGGGAGCTTCATTTGGAGAATCAAGTCATGAAATGATACCACCAAACTCATGGTATGGGAACGGTTATGGACTATTTGACATTGACTTCATTTGTCACGTGTGTTCAACTCTCCCCTCCCAGTATTTTCAAGGTGTGCCCCCTGCCACTTATCAAGCTGTTTTTAAACTTAATACAATGTTAATGACACAATAACATAGATAAATATTTAATAAATACTTATGGAATTGGACTGAATTGTTAAACTCAATCTAATGAATAACTTTAAGTAATGGAAAAATCAAAACTATAAATTAGAAAAAAAAAATCCCACAGATGTCCCCTATCACTCCCCACCCTTCCCTGGTCCCTGCCTCCAGTACTGTGGTAACAGTTTTACTTTAGAAGTTCATTGGTGGAGAAAAGCATGTGCTTATATTCAGAAAACCCTTGTAGAGACACCAGTGACCACAAGCCTGCCTCTCCCTGCCCATGGTCCCATAAGAAGGATGCAGACTGAGAACTGCTGCACACTCCTGGGAGAACGTTTCAAGATTAGAGCAACAGGAGATACTGAATTAGTATTTCCAAGGTGTCTTTGAACTTCTTTAGGGAAGTATTTGGAAACATGGTAGAAACAGGTTAACAGTACATATAATCAGGAAATAAACTATTGCAGGAATAGGAAATTTAAAATGTAACAGAGGGAATCAGGCTGGACTTTACCAATGGCTGACAAATCTCAGGGACCATCAAGAGTAGGCATGCAGGCTGTGATGTCCCTGACCTTTTCTGTTGTAATTTTCTATGTGTCTTAATGCACCCTTGCATATTTTTATCTGCTCAAAATATTTTTCTTGTCCACAAAACAGGTTCGTGTTTCCTCTGATGGTTAACATACTACACACACAGTTTGAAAATTCACATTACATAATTATTTGGAAAAATACATGTTTGAAATTCCACTGCCTTGATATAAATCAATACCATTTTAGTTGTATGTTTATTGCCCATTAAGGTTCAATGTATGACTTATTTATTCATAACCTTTGATCATTTTTATTGTCTCTTCTTTATCATTTTGTAGGGACCATTTATATATTACTAACATTAACTGTTTTTGTCAACTTCTTTGCAAATATATTTAGTAGTTTTACTATAAAAGTTTTATATTTATAATATATATTTACATATTTTGTGTGTTTGGTACTTTTGCTATAGAAAAGCTTTTTATATATATATAGAGGGCAATGCATCTCACTTTTTCTTTTTACTTTTCTTTTTTTTCTTTTGAAGCATTGGGGTCTCCTGTTCTCTTATTGCAGAAAGGTTCCATGAAACACTGTTGAACTGGAGTCAGTGAGTGAAGTTGGGTGTAATTGTTGAAGAGCTACTTCCTTTGTACACACACATACACCAGTACATATATAGTATTTGAAATAACCACAGAGTTGATCTCTAAGTTATGTTTTTGATATTCCTAAGAAAGACACTGGGAAAAGGTGGAACACAGATAATCAAACCATAGCTTTCACATTTAGTTCTTTTTAATTTTAAGTGTGTGTGCCCATGTAGCAAATGTGTGAAAAACAGTTTCGCACATTTTAAAAAGCCTTTTCCCCTTCGAATTCTCATCCTGAAATATACTAATGGAAATGAGTTTACAAATCATTTACTTAGATTTCTATCTTTATAGTTTTACTAAAATATATTGATCTCTGAACTCTCTTTTTGAAAAATAAGTTCAAGACAGGATGTTTAGATGAAATTTCTCTTCTGTATCTCATGTGAAGATGTATAATTTTTTTTGCCTATTACTTTGGTTATATCTAGTGAGTTTATTAATAGGCATAAACAATATAGCAATCTGAAATAGCTGGGCCTTTTTAATATCTTTCAGTGGTACTAAGACAGTGGCTCTTTCTATATATAACATTTTGATAGATGATTATATTTTTTTCAGTTAACCTGTTAAAATTAAACATGTTATGGTTTGGATATAAGGTGTCCCCCAAAAGCTCATGTGTGAGAGTGCAGGAAGGTTCAGAGGAGAAATGATTGGGTTGTAAGAGTCTTAACCCAATCAGTGATTTAATCCCAATAGAGATTAAATGAGTGATAACTGAAGTGGAAGGGTATGGATGGAAGAGGTGGGAATTGGGGAGCAACTTTGGGTATATATTTGTTTCTGGTGAATGGAGTCCCTCTCTGCTATCTGATCATGATGTGAGCCACTTCCCTCCACCATGATGTTCAGCCTTGCCTCAGGTCCCAAGGAATGGAGCTGGCCTTCTATGGACTAAGACTCCTAAAATTCTGAACGCTCAAATAAACTTTTCCTCCTCTATAATTGTGCTAGTTAGATCCTTTTAGTCACAGCAGTGAAAAACTGATTAAAACATTCCCCTTTTTATTTCTATCACAATGAATATTTGGAAAAGATGTAGGGAACTGATGCCTAGGAGGTTAACTAAAGATAAGACACAAAATACACCCTAGAGCTTCACTACATCAACATCATCAGGATCTGGAATGAAGGATCTGATCCCATAGAACCCTTGAAGATGATGCACCAGATAGGAAGCTTCTTAGAAGACCTCTAAGCTTCAGCAATCATTCATATGAAAAGGCTCCAGTGACCAGGATTGACCAGGGAACTGTCCCACAATAATGCACTATAATATCTAGGCACACTGCTTTCATTTTTTAAAAAGAACATTAAAAAAAAGACACTTCTCTAAATACTCTAAATGTAATACAATTATTCTCTGTCATCTACTTGAATGGTAAATGACAGTATCTAAACATTTTTACATTACAATAGCAACCCCTTTCTTTTGTGTGCATTTCTATCTAAATGAAATCTACCATACCCCTGAGCCTATGTTGGTTGTGATTTTTTTTTTTTTTTTTTTTTTTGAAGCTTAGCCTATATCCAAGACTGCATGTTTTGACACAGGATTCTGGAAGTATTTATATATTTTTTTTTCAATTTCAATTTTATTTTATATACTTAGAAACACATTTTCAGGAAGGAAAAAGGAAGAGTGTTATTTTTTTCCTATCTGTACTTTTCACAACTTGATTTTTTCATGAGTAAACCCTCAAAATAACTTGTTTTCCTATTGAAAAATCACATGCTTTTGTGAATCTTCCCTGTAAAACAGCACTGGGGATAGAATATACCAAGTAACCTAGCAACCATACAAATTCCATCCACATTCCTGGCTTGTGTGTAGGAAAGACCATTCAATCCAGAAAGAGACAAGAAGGAGCTTGAACCTTCCTGGCAATGCTAGAGAATTCGCAGTGAGAGACACATTCAAGGACCACATGGGTTTGCTTCTTACAAACTTGGCAGGTTTTTTTTTATTTCAGTAAGAGGATCAAGATTTTGGTTCACATCACTGGAAGAAAAGAGTTGCCATTTATTGAAGGGGAGCAAGTTTAAGGAGCAGAGGGAATTAAAAGTTCAGTTTCTGACATGTTAAGTCCGAAACACCTTAATAGGAATTCCCTCAGAAAAAGAGTCCGGCAGGTAGTTTTCAGGGGAGAAGATGAGCAAGGTGAAGAGGTGGCATGGCGGAACCCTGAGGCACACCAACATTCAGAGATCTGAAGATGGAAATGAATAAGCAAGGGAGACTGAAGGAAAGGTCATTGTCAGGACAAGAGTATGACAAAGATCAAGTACACAGGGATAAAAATGAGACAGAGGCCTGGCTGTGCCAAGTACAGCTAATAGGCAGTCAAGATGGCAGGTGATAACCCTGGCACCATGGAAGTTCCTGGGGACATTAGCAAGGGTTCCTTCAGAACAGTGCTGGGCAATTCACAATTGCAAAACTGTGGAAGCAACCCAGATGTCCTTCAATAGATGAATGGATAAAGAAACTGTGGTACATATACACAATGGAATATTATTCAGCAATAAAAGAGAATAAAATTATGGCATTTGCAGGCAAATGGATGGAACTGGAAAGCATTATGCTAAGTGAAGTAAGCCAATCCCAAAAAACCAAATGC
>PVHX01014576.1:0-49894 GCA_004024805.1 Geosciurus inauris | reverse complement strand
AAAAACAACTGAATGATAAAAAAGACATCACAACTTCAAAAATGGATAAAGAATTTGAATTGACGTTTTTCCAAAGAAAATGTACAAATGGCATATGAAAAGATTTTTGACATCAGTAGACGTTCAGGAAATGCAAATCAAAAACCACAACGAAATACCACTTCACAGTCCCTAGGATAGATACAGTTTTAAAAAAAGGGTTGATGAAGGCTGGGAGGAGCTCTGTGGTAGAATGTTTGCTCAGCATGTACAAAGCCCTGGGTTCTAACTCCAGCACTGAAAGAAAAAAAAAGTATTGATGAGATTCTGGAGAAATTGAGTCCTTTATACACTGCTTAGTAGGACAACAAAATGCTGCAGCTGATTTGGAGAAAACTGTCTGGAAGTTCTTCAAATGATTGAACAGAGTTACTAGATGATCCAGAAATTCCAGTTCTAGTTATTTCTCTCTCCCCCCCAAGAAATGCAAATGTTCATAAGTGGCATTCTTTATAATAGTCCAAATGTGGATACCACCCAAATTTCCATCAACTGGATGAGCAATGTTGTTTGTGTGTGTGTGAATGAAATACAGGTACATGCTTCAACATGCATGAACCTTGGAAACACTGCCAGGTTTAAGAAGTCAGTCACCTGAGTCAGCATTTAATATGTGATTCCACTACATGAAATGTGCAGATAGGCAAATCTATAGAGACAGAAAATACACATGAGTGGTTGACTTGGGTTAAGGGGAAGAGAGGTGAGGGAGGAAAATGGGAAGTGACTGCTAATGATTTGGAGGGGACCGGGTGATGAAAATGTTTTAAACAAATTGCAGTGGTTGCACAACTCTAGATATCTCAAAATTCTTGGCTTACACACTTGAAATAAGTGAATTTTTTGGTATATGAATTTTTTATATTTTTTTGTTGTAGATGAACACAATATATTTTATTTATTTTTATGTGGTGCTGAGGATTGAACCCAGTACCTCACACATGCGAGGCAAGCACTCTACCACTGAGCCACAATCCCAGCTGGTATATAAATTTTATTTCAGTAAAGATGTTAAAGAGAAAAGGGGCTGGGGATGTAGCTCAGTTGGTAGAGCACTTGCCTAGCATGTGCAACGTCCTGGGTTCAATTGCCAGTACTGCCAAAAACAAAAAGAACAATCTGTTAACAATATGTTAAAGAGAAAAAAACCGCTGAGTTAGTTTTATATAACTATGTTTCTTATAATGTCCCTCAAGGCAGGCTGTTGTCATAATGCCCAATGTGAAAAGCAATTGTAGGAGAAACCAAAGTGATGTACTGCTAGGACACACTAGTACCACATGGATTTTAAGCTCTACGTAGACCAACACTTTGAATATAGTTTCAGGAAAGCTTGTTCTCCCACTCCCAAATAGTCATAACCCTGGCGTACTATTAGGAAGCACTGTCATTTTCTTGTGTAGTTTATTTGTTCTATGGCGATTAGAGAGGGGTGGCATAGCTTTGACACACACATACGGTGGGCAGACACAGGCACTTGTAAGTTGATTCCATACACCATTTTTTACTTTGCCTTAGGAAGTTAGCTGTGCAGTTCTGTTTCTCCTCTTGTATTGACTGTAAAGCCTTAGGTGCATGCCTGTAATCCCAGCACTTTGGGAGGCTGAGACAGGAGAATCATTCAAAGAGACCAAAGCCAGCCTCAGCAATGGTGAGGCACTAAGCAACTCAGTGAGACCCTGTCTCTAAATAAAACACAAAATATGGGTCAGTGGTCGAATACTCCTGAGTTCAAACTTGCTGCTTGTTATTTTCCCCTGCCCTTGATAAGAAAATTGCTATTGAGGGAAATGATGGGGCTGTCCTGTAGGATCTTGCTACAACCAATATATACAGCCTTTTCATATATTAGATATTTTTGTTGTCTGAAAGAGAAGGCACTGATGTTTAGATTGCTTCCATTTCGATCTCTTAGTAATTTGTCTTCTCTCTTGCACACTGAATGGAAGCCTCTGCTGCATCTCTAATCCCAGATGGGTATGTGAATTTGCCTTGGAATTGAATAGTTCTATGCCTTTGCCAGCTTAGTAGTCCACCCCTGGACAAGAAATAACCCTTCACTTCTAACTCATTTTTCTCTCCTTCCAAATGCCAGTCTGTTCTTCAAAGCCCACTCTTTTTTTTAAACTAAGTAATTAAAAAGGACAGTGGGCCCCCACATAAGTCATTTGAGAGCAAAAAATTAAAAGCGATATTAAATAAGTGTTTGAATGGGACCCAGCAGCAGCTCATTTAATATTGTCTGAGATATGAACTAAAACATGGTCGTGATGTTAATTTTTTGATTCAACAAATAATTTTGATATATGATGTGCAGACATAAACCAGCAGTTGGCTATTTCAGAAGAAGAGAACAACGTTCTAATGTCACCTGAAATGTTTACAATACTAGAAAATCTCTGGAGGTCTCATATTTCAACCTAGTCTAGTTCCTCTCAGTAATCCTTCGGCTTCTCTGACTAGTGGACTTGATCGTGATAGGAGTAGGCTTGCAGGCCAGCTCCTGGGATGTCTGCTGGCAACAATGCTGTTGGTTTACTCATTCTTTTTCTGTCTTCGTTTTTGCATGCCACTGCTCCTGCCCTCTTACAGCCACAGTAGAAGCGGTAGAGGCCCGGGAAGGTATGGCCTTATTACTCTGATAGATGTGCTCATGTGTCTGTCTACTAGTTTTTAAAACCTTTATTGACATTATAAAACTTGTATTATTGCATCACTAGAACTGTAACAATGAGGAAAGGAATAGATATTCCTAGCATGTTCATGTGCCCTGTATTTTTATTCATTTCAATGACCTTCACCACAGTTGAAGCCCTTGCTGGGCTCTGTCAACGTCTTTGCAATGACTGAAGCTTAAGCAAGTCGTAGTGAGAGGGAAAAGTTTAATCCTATATCTCCTCCACATATAAGAGCTATGCATTTGATTAAGAGTCAGACAGGCCAGCCTCTTTATCTAATGACTCTAAAAGTTATCAAGAACAGAGGGAAGTAGGGTAGAATTTACTCTTATTCATTTCTGAGGTTGCCCTAAGGCAATCAAGCTAAATTATCTTTGTTTTGGTGGAGACATATATTAAGTATCACTCTTTATGAATTTGTGGATGAAACCTATTGGTTTCTGTGTTATAAATTTGTCTTATTAGGTAAAGTGGTTCAAAATGGATATTTCTTTCCTTGATGATAACAAAAGTTGAATAGGAAGGAAAATACCTAAAAGCTGTGTTGATGGTTCTTATATTCAGTTCCCGGTAGTGCAAGATAAAAAGCTATCCTACACAAAAAGATCAGTTCTTCTGTTACTTTTTTGTTTTGTGGTCAATGTGGTTTTGTGCTTAAAGCAATTACTCTGTTTAACTTGTTTTGTTACCCTAGAGTTGCCTTTTTTCTGGCATTGAGTATGTTTCTGGTCCATTAAAAAGCTCTTCAATGTTTTGGGGCTGAGTAAGAACTTGTTAGATGTTTCCCATGTCTCCTTCTGCCATGATTATTTGTATTGAGACTTTATGAATATTTATATTGGGATTTTATGAACATTTCTGTTTTGGTTGCCCTTGGGGCCTCATGGAAGCAGTAGTCTTAGACAAGACTGATTCAATCAAATGTTGCCTGTCCCTTCACCAGATATGTGCTCCCTGGCCACCTTTCAGTGTATTCCTAAGAGGTTGCTGTGTGCTACAAACTGTTAAACTGTTGCTTTGCTGCCTAACTGAGCACTCCCCACCCGCTTTCCTGTTTTGCTGTAGCCATCAGTGGGTTTTCACTTCAGCACAAGATTCGAAGTTTTGAAGAAGCCCGAGGTCTGGACCGAATTAATGAGCGAATGCCACCCCGAAAAGATGGCACAAAACACGAAGGGCCAGTGAACTCAGTAACCCCTGCACACCCAAACTCCGCGCACCAGAGCGACCAAGGGAAGAAATCCATGTGATATCAGAGTCCTGCTGCACAGGTGGACCCCAAACTCACAGACAAATCTTATTTATTTATTATTGGAAGATGAAACAAAAACAACTCAAACAACTTAAACCTGGAGGTGCATTCATAATTCATTCTGCATTTATTCTGTAAGAAAGGTGACAGTTTTATAAATTTTTTTAATTTATGTTAAATATATAAAAAGTGCATCTGTTTTGTTTTCTCCTTTCTCTTCCCCAATTTTTAGGAACTAATTTGTTGTCAATACATATGTGAAGTCTTGTGCTATAAAGGGACCTTCCCCTAATAAAAGGGCCTTGGAAACCTCAACCCTGGGTTTCTGACTTGAACTAGACAGCCTTTTCTCTTGTTTTTGGAGGGTAATATCTTTTATTTGAGATTAATAGTTTCAAACTCAAAAGATTTTTCTCCTTTCTATGTAGTGCCATTGGAGAAAGGCCTCTAAGATTTTAGTAGCTATAAACTGCTTCTTCTCTGATAGAAAAATTGATTATTCTAGAACTTCTAAGCAAATAACCCTGTTTTAGTCAGCTTTTTTTGAGGCTGTGACTAAAAGACATGACCATGACAATTGTAGAGGAGAAAAAGTTTATTTGCGGGCTCACGGTTTCAGAGGTCTCAGTCCATAGACAGCAGGCTCCATTCCTCAGGTCTTGATGTGAGGCAGAACATCATGGTGGTAGAGTGTGGCAGAGAGAAGCAGCTCACTTGATGATCAGAAAGCAGAGACTGTACTAGCCAGATATAAATATATACCCCAAAACTGCTCCCCCAATGCCCACCTCCTCCAGCCACACCCTACCTGCCTTCAGTTACCATTCAGTCAGTCCCTATTAGGGGATTAATTCACTGATTGGTTAAGATTCTCACAACCCCATCATTTCTCTTCTGAATCTTCTTTCATTGTCTCACACTTGAGCTTTTGGGGGACACCTCACATCTTAAAACACTGTGGTTTTAAGGGCCAAGGAGAATGATTTCCATAACAATGTAGTTTCTTCTTACTCTCAACTTCTTTTAATGTATTCTACTAAAGCCAAATAAAAAATAATGAGGGTTTTGCTTAGAGTTACCTACAATTTGTCCATCTAACCACAAGCACAGTTGGTTTAAACTTCCCTTAGAAGTTTGGAGGAAAAATATTTTCAAACAGCTTTAGCTGTTGCCAGATTCTTTCACTTTCATTTTTGAATCCCAGGTGATTTGCCCCATCTGCAAAGGAAGTCACATTTCTAAATGTTTTATAAATGCCCTTAGCAGAACCCTCCACAGCTAGAAGTATTTATGCCCTTGTATATAACTGCATCAGCTGTTGCTTCTATGGTCCCCATCATCCTTTTGTTTTTTAGTATCAGTATTTCTGCAACTAACTGGGATTATGGAAACTGAAGATGGGATGGTCCCCTTGTGAATTGAAAGTCTCGCTAAAGGGCGCTGGATGAGTGAAGATTTCCTTTCTCCTAGATCTAATTAGATCTGTCTCCTAACTACTGGGTTGTTTTTCCATCTTTCAGCACTCATTAGAACTATATATCAACTTTCTCTAGCGTATTTTGGAATCCAAAAACAAGTGTTCAGATGTAATGTTTGAATACTCTTCCCTTAGTTTGTTTTTCATGTCACAACCAACTAATGAAGGAAATCTGAGGGATACTTAAGCCTCCATTTTTGGCTTAGCCTGCTCACAGGTACCATGTTGCAGCACTATTGACGAGTTCTCTAATGAATGTGCGTGTCTGGAAATATAATATGGAAGCATGGAAAATGCAAACTGATAGACTTCCTTAATGTCATCTGAAACATGGGAGCCCATCATTACAGCAAGTATCTCAGACAGTAGGATTTCATGTTGGAAGCGGCAATGAAACCAGAAAAACAAAAAAAAACTTAATTTTATTTTTTTCAAAAAATAATTTTCATTAGAAGGATGAAGACTTAATCTATATCTGTTTTTCTATACCTTTTGCTAACAGTTCCCAGTTTGTTTATGACAGAGATCAAAGCATTCTTGGGGATTGGAATTTGCATGCATGAATTGCTCTGTTCATAAAAGAAATATAGAAAGGATATTATGGACAGAGATGAAGGATCTCTTCCTGGGTTGTGAGCAAAATGTGGGAAAGAAGGGAGAGAAAAATCTTGAATAACTTGTCTTTCTTGATGGTTGTTTCTTTATATCCAGAGAGGGAATTAAGCTCTGGTACATCCTTACATCCCTCTCTCCCACCCCCTGAAATAGAAGTCTCTCCTGTGAATGTCAGTTCACATGACAGACCGTGGAGCAGGGATTTCCTTGGCCTTTTCTCTTTGCCTTGTGGTTTGAGGCAATACAGTACACAGGAAGAAACTGCACTGAAGACCTCCATCAGCAGCCTGTAGCTAAATACTTAACTGCAAACCCTTATAAGCAAAAAAATATTTAATTGATTAAAAAGGATGATTATTTAGGAATGCCTTCATTACCTTCTCAAAAAAAAAGTGGTAAGATGATAAAAGCAAGTTTCTTTGATGGAAACATCACAAAAGAGTGTTGTACTGGTGCCCACAGAGCTGTTGAGGGTCCTGAAGTAGAGAGGTAGGAAGTTCTGATTCAAGAAAGCATGAGTGAGTGTCAGATATAGCACCACCAGCTCTTAAAGGGAACTAGGCGCTGGATGCCATGGTGCATGCCTGTAATCCCAGTGGCTCTGAGGTGGGAGGATCACTTCAAAGCCAGCCTCAGCAATTTAGCGAGGTCCTCAGCAAAAAAAGGGCTAGGGATGTGGCTCAGTGATTAAGCACCCCTGAGTTCAATCCCCAGTACCGAAGAAAAAAGAGGAGGGGGTTTTGAAAATTGTGCTGAATTTTAAAAGTGAAGAAGCTATTTATGTTATGTAAAAAACTGGGTGTGTATTTCAACATTTCAGAAAGTCATGTGCTAAGTGCATCCATATGATACAGATAACTTCTTCAAGTGGGGCTCCTGGCTGAGGCTGTAGCACAATGGCCAAGCACTTGCCTAGCATGTGTGAGGCCATGGGTTCATCCCCAGCACTGTAATATAAGTAAAAACAAATTTTAATCCAGGAGCGGTGGTGCATGCCTGTAATCCCAGCACTCTGGGAGGCTGAGACAGGAGAATCATGAGTTTAAAGCCAGCCTCAACAATGGCAAGGCACTGAGCAACTCAGTGAGACCCTGCCTCTAAATAAAACACAAAATAGGGCTGGGGATGTGGCTCAGTGGTCAAGTACCTCTGAGTTCAATTTATTTAAAAAATAAACAAATTTTTTAAAAATAGGCCTCTTAGTTTGTGTAAAGTATCCCTATATGCATTTGCATTTCTGACTCAACAGTTTAGAAGATATAAGTCATCACAAAATATACTTTTACTTTTTTTTTTTTTTTTTTTTGGTACTGGGGATTGAATGCAGGGGCTCTCGACCACTGAGCCACATCCCCAGCCCTATTTTGTGTTTTATGTAGAGACAAGGTCTCACTGAGTTGCTTAGCGCCTCGCCGTTGCTGAGGCTGGCTTTGAACTCGCAATGTCTCCTGTCTCAGCCTCCCTAAGTGCTGGGATTACAGGCTTGCACCACTGTGCCCGGCTTACTTTTACTTTTAAAACATACTTTCAAGTGTTTTAATCTAAACAATAGTTTCCAAGGTGGCTGAATGCCTACCCTGGGTTTGCCTTTGAACTAGTTTTTGCCTAGGTTCATTTTCCCAAACACTTTCACTGCTGTCAAAGTTCTGCAGAATTGTGTGTCAGAGCCTCTTCTATTCTATTAAATTTTTCCCGTTATACTCTGTATATGTATAATATGTCAAAATTATAGGTATATCTAAAGAGATATACCTTGCCTTGTGGTTTAAAGTACTAAAAATACTATTCCTATTTTTCTCCTTCATATTAATGTCCTCAGGGACCTTCTTTTTCTGAAATTTCTCCCTCTTAGGAAAATAAAAACAAAACAATCCATTTCTCAGATCAGTTCCCTGGCATGTGTGCTGGAGGTCTCCTTGGTAAAGTTTTCTGAAATACCATTTTGAAAATGACTCTTTACCTGGACCATGTTTTCCAATTTTGGTTGCATGCACATCATATGAAATTTTAAATTGGTCAGGTGACTTTTTTTAATAAAATCAAAAACTCATCTAACACAAGTTCAAAACATACTTTTTTAAAATTTTATTTTGTTTATTTTTTTCTATGTGATGCTGAGGATCAAACTCAGTGCCTCATACATGTGAGGCAAGCACTCTACCACTAAGCCACAACCTCAGTCCACAAAACATACTTTTTAAGCTCTGTATTCTGAATATTTAGAGCAAAAGAAAAATAAACAATACACCAACCAGGCATGGTGATGCACACCTGTAATCCCAGCAACTTGGGAGGCTGAGGCAGGCGGATTGCAAGTTTGAATCCAGCCAGGGCAATTCAGGGAGACCCTGCCTCAAAAACAAAAAAGCTAAGGATGTAGCTCAGTGGTAGAGTGCCCCTGGGTTCAATCCCCAGTACCAAAAAATGTGTGTGTGTGTAAGTAATAGAAAGCTACAGCTTTGATTTTCCTTACAACCTCAAGGTGAAACTTCAGTTATAGGTACAGACATTGTTGATTTGCTGGGCTTTTGTCACTAGATATTGATCAGCAAAGTAAATATTTCCTGTCACACACTGATGTACTTTTAGGGCTCCCTGCCTAGGAATCAGTGTCACAGTGTCCAGGGATATCCATGTTTTTCATGTCCTTTGACCTGAGTTGGTATTGCCTTTTCCGGTCATCTGAACAGCTGCTATCCAAGCAGGTTTCTCTCAATGGCAAAGACTTGGTTTCTTATCCTGATACCTTAGGTGTGATTTCCTGACACTGCTCAAAATAGGAAGAGAAAGATCTTATTTATTTGACCACTAGAATATTTTTATGTAATGTCATTAAGGAGCAAGGACAGGATTTCTGAAAATTAGATAGATTTGGAGCCTTTTAAAATTACTGTTACCCCTTAGATTCTCTTCTAAGTGGTTTTAAAACCAAGTTTGAGGCAGCTGGCCTCTATAAGAAAAAAAAGTATAACCATCTGAGATACAGCTGGGCTTGCTGCTCAGGATCATTACTCTAGAGTCCCTCTAGCCTCAGAACAAGGAAGGCTGAAATTATTCCCTCAGTCTTCCCTTATTTTGTGTAAATAGTGTAGCTGATCTCCAGAATTTTTTACTGTACTATATCTCTAAATAAAAACACAAGTACTTCAGAATTTTGTCCTGACCAACCTGGGTGATCAGTCAGTTAAACTATAGGAAGAACTTACTCCACATTGACTGATTCTAGTTTTTCTTTGTATTACTTATCAAGTTATTCCTCCTCAATATTTGCATTGAAAATTATTTCCTATCCCATAAAGACTTGTTGAGATGACATTCTAGAATACCCAATATTTATTCTCTTTGTTATAGTAACAGTGGAACCCAAGTCTCTTTCAAAATATTCAGCTCTCCCTGCCTAGACAGAAAAGAGCAGAGCCCCAATCATGGGTATGAGGCTCCAGTCTCCTAAGTTATTTGTGGTTATTAACCATGGATTCCATCTTGTCTGGCACCTGGCACCATCTTTTCGGAAATCTGCTAGACCTGGAGAAAGGGTCACCTATGACTGGCTATTCAGAGACTGAGAAGGGTCTAGGTTATGTGGTGGACAGTTCTGAAGCACAGTATTGCCATGGTCCCATTTGAGCCTTGCTGTGATCAGAGGATCAGAGAAAAGCCTCAAGAAAGAGCAGGTGTTGCTGGGTGCAGTGCACATACCTGTAATCCCAGCTGCTTGGGAGGCTAAGGCAGGAGGATCGTAAGTTCAAAGTGAGGCATTAAGCAACTCAGTGAGACCCTGTCTCTAAATAAAATACAAAATAGGGCTGGGGATGTGATTCAGTGATGGAGTGCCCCTGAGTTCATTCCCCAGGACCCATTCCCCACCCCCCTCCCACCAAAAAAGAAAGAGCAGATGTGTATAATGGGGAAAGTTGTGTAGCCAAAGGACAGGGTTGTTACTCTTATTATCTGGGGTGCCAGCAGCAAACCATATTAAAGCAGAGCTCTGCCATTGACAGTGTGAGAAGAAGCCTGTGTTACACTGGGACTGGGGACCTGCTCTGCCTCTATCTAGCCAAAGTGAATGGGGTCATGTTAGCTGCCTTCGTCTATGCAGTCACAAAGGTGAAGATGATCCTGAGCATATACTCCCTCCTGGGAGGCCTTGGCCTCACGCCCTGGCAACCGTGGCAAGACTTGCCAAATAACACCTTTGTCTGGGACAGGTTATGCAGCTTCTCCTCAGTGCCCTCATGACAAGTCAAGGTGGCTTCAGATCAAGAGGCGAGAACAGGACTCGGCGTATTTGCCTGCACTGCTCTGAAGTAAGGCCGTGCACGCTGCCTGCCTGTAAGTTCTGAACCAGGTTCCCTTCATACCCTTGTTACAGCTCGTCACCAGGCACCTTTTTTGCATGTTAAAACAAAGCGCAGATAATGAGGCAGCCATAGATTTTGATTTGGGGCAATAAAGCCATGCTTTTTCTGTCACAGAACCCTTTTGAAGAGGCCATGGTGGAACAGTATCTCCCCTTCTCTGTGCATTGTACCCAGTGGCTGTTTCCTAATAGAAATGTTGGCCAACTTTTGCCAAGAAACGATCCTGATTTTGTTTCCTAGATGATAAGGTGGTCAGATGTTTGAGGCTGGCTGGTGGTGTAATTTTTTTAAGGTTCTTCGAATGATGGGTTATTTGCTGGTACTTAGAGATGACCTGCTTTTCCTTGCTTTCAGTTACATTAAAGAAAATGGCAGAAATGTTGCGTTGGCAGAAGTCATTTAATAAGTCTTTTTTGTGAACAAGAAATTACTTTGTTAGAACTTTCTTACTGTAAATTGGAAGTCATCGTTAAGATTAAAAAAAGAGGGAAACTCCCTTAAAATTAAGTGATAACTTTATTGGCTCCCTGTGTCTTTATTTCCTTTATTTCCTGGTGGAGGTGTTGATATTTGGCTCTTACCCATTTAATAATTCCAGAAGTCAAGGGAAAGCCTGGCTTGTGGTATCTAGCTTAGTGTCTGGACAATGCCAAGGAATTCCCCTCTCAAGGGAGGTTCCCCATCACAATAGAGGATCTCTTTCCTTCACCCCTCCAGCCCTCTAGTTTTAAAGTGCTTTTGTGTTTCTGTTTTTCGCCACTGGAAATCTATTCCCTTGCCCCTCGCTGCCTCCTGGCCTTTTGCCCACCACTAATTCCTGCTCAACCCCACACCCCTCTCCTCCTGCGGCTTCTCCAACAGAGGCTACTACTCGAAGAAAAGGAAGAAAGACATCCCAGGAATGTAGAGTCTTTACAAAAGATAAAAATAGCCTTTTATTATAGTAATAACTCTGCATGTGATTCTAACAATAGATGTGGATGAATTCCAACTTGGGAGAAGTCAAAGCCAGAGAGGAGTTGAGCTGGAGTTGGACTATCAAGAACAGGAAGTGCAAGACCAGCCTTTTGATTCCTCTGAAAAGTAGAAATGTCCTTTTTTTTCCCTAGTCATTGATGGACCTTTATTTTATCCATTTATTTATATGTGGTGCTGAGAATCGAACCCAGGGCCTCACACATGCAAGGCAAGTGCTCTACCACTGAGCCACCACGCCAGCCCAGTAGAGGTGTCTTGAGGTACTATGGATTCAGAAGACAAATAAGCTCTCTGGGCGAGTGAGGGACTGGGGATGGGAAGCACCAGGGCCTCGGAGAGGGAATTCTACAGATCATGGCAGTTGGGGTGGAAAGGCTAAATCCAGGACCGACAGGCCCAAACAGCAATCTTGACGTTAAATATAGCCACATTAAGGTCATGGTGTAGTTTATAGGCCAGTAAATGTTCCCAGTTATCTAATGGCACAAAAGCTACGTATGTGTTGTGGGTCCCGTTATCCTAGTGGCATCCTGAGTTAGCAGCATCCTGTCCCTTAGCTAAAGCCCCAGTAAGATGAGGTGATATTTGCCCTGATTAATAGAGTTGAGGAAAGCTTTTTAAGAGTCTGGGAATGAAGGACTGAAATGTAAATTTATATTGACTTTGCACTAGATCTAGATGGAGTCTCCACTTGCCTGCTATAATAATGCATGGTCTTTTTATTTTTGGGTGGGTTGGTGGGCTTTTTACTCACAACTTTCTGGTCTTAGGAAGAAAATCTATTTAATATTGATAGAGTGGGTTAATAATTTAATGGTAAATTAAGTCACCTTTTTAATGTTGATGCAATAAGGAGAAAGTTCATCACAGAATTCAAAGAGGTGGGGAGACAAGGTTGTCCTTTGGGTGGAGGCCAGAGCACTACCTCATGGTGTCTCCTGGCCAATCAGCTCTATCATCATCCTCATCTCAGTTTACCTGAGTAGGGAAAAGGCTGAGGCAGACCTAATTTTCCAGCTCCTAGTTCTGTGTGCCCTTCTCTATGGCCAAGTTGACTTGGCATAGTTTCCCCTCTGAGATCCCTGCTTATTTATCCTTCCCTTATAAAGCTCTTTCTAAAGAGCTGACAGCCACTTGTTCTTCATCCTTTCTGAGAACTAAAAGAGGTTCCTCCATCCAGCTCAGTTCTTCTCAAAGACACCCCATCTGCACATTGTTCTCATTTGCTTGTCCACGACAAGGGAGAACAGTCACGGATGTGATGTCACTGTCAAGGTTTCCCTTGGGGACAGGCTGGAAAAAATGGGATGAAAGGCTAAGTTCTGTCACAGCCTTAGGGATTTGGATGTGACAGTCATGACTGAGATCCTGGATAGAGTCCTGTTACATCACGGGTGTGCTATGAGAAGCTCAGTCTCTACTTCTGGGGGTTGCATGGCCCCAACACAGACCCTGCTTGGCCTATACTGGGTGGGTGCTTTTTTTACTCACAGAGTCACTTCACAGTGACTAGACCAAAAAACTCGGATTCCAGATGGGTCAGGTCATGCCATTGTTAGCACAGGAGGGCCTTTGAAGCCCCAAAGTGGGTCACTTTCACTTTTCTCCCTTGCTCCACCCTGTTCCCGTGAGTGATTGGCAAAGACAAGGGCCGTCAGTAGAACCTGGCCAGCACTGCAGGAGCTGCAATCAGGAGAGGGCCCAGGAGAAAGGATAGGGCCCAGGGGATGAAACAGAGTCCAGAGATGCACTGGTATGTCCAAAGTGACTTGGTTTCTCTTCCTCACTGTTGTGTCACTGTGGTCACCCCTTTAGAGAAGTCCTAACTGCTGGACTTTCTTTACTAAGCCCTTGTGGTCTGCAGGAAAATACTCCTGTGAGAGCACAAATACAAAAGGACTCACAGCCTCCTTGAAGAATGCACCAGAATCCATCCATAGGAAGGAGAATAAAAGGGACAGCAGACGCTCTTCCTGTATCTAATGTGAGGGGACTGGGTCTCAGTGCAGGAGAGCTCTGAGTGTGACTAATGGCAAGTTCCCAGCACGAGAGAAAGTCTTTGAACATCTGTGTGTCTGTCTTCTGGGATCCCTAGCTTCCCTTTCCCTACTTGGGAAGTGAACCCAGTTCTCTGCACCCTACCCACCTGGTCTTCCCTGTGAGAGGAAAGGGCAATTTATACTTCCTCTTGTTGACAGAAGTTGCTTTTCAGAATAACCTGCTTTTTACCCTCCCTCCCTCTCCACATGGGGAACCCCAACATATATTGATAGTCCTTGGCTGACCATGCCCTGAAGTGGGGGCTGAGGACAAGAGTTCTGTGGGGGAATATGGGCAGAACAAAAGTTGACTGCCAGGGCTCTGTGGCGCATGCTTGTGATCCCAGCTAGTCTGGAGGTTGAGACAAGAGGATTGCAAGTTTGAGGCCAGCCTTGGCAACTAGCAAGACCCTGCTCAAAATAAAAAAGGCTGGGTATGTAGCTCAGTGGTGGACCTCATTCCCTCGTACTGAGAGGGAAAAAAAAATTTAAAAGTTGGTGGCCTTGGCCACGGTTGGGATCCTGGTGACTGGAATCAGATAGCTGAGAAAACAGAGCAGTTACATAACTGTGACTGTGTTTACTAGGGCTCAGGTGGCTGAGGAAGCTGAGGCAGCCCCTGACCAAAGGTAGCAGCAAAGGTGGGTAAGCAGAGGGCGGCCCCCCTCAGACAAGAAAGCACACAGGCCCAGTGCCCTGGGGATGAAAGGAATCTGCCCTGGGGCTGATCAGGGCCTGTTATCTGGGATAACTTTCCCCAGCTCAGCCTGGCCCGGAAGCTGTGCCAGCCACAGAAGCAAGCCAGCCACAAGGAACCGAAGCCAGGGGTAGGAGGTGGGAAATCGGACACCTGATTCTTGGCTGAATCTCAGAACCCTACTTTCCCTGCTTAATCTACTTTTCAAAGAGGAATTTTTCCTAAATATGGCCAGAAAAGGAGGAATTGTTCAAGTTTCCTATGTTTTTTTGGCCCAGTGGTCCCAACAGTCTCTGTCCTTTTTTTTTTTCACCAGGGATTGAATTCACCAGGGGCACTTAACCACTGAGCAACATCCCCAGACTTTTTTATTTTTTATTTTGAGACGGGGTCTGGCCAAGTTGCTTAGGCCTTCCCTAAGTTGCTGAGGCTGATTTTGAACTTGTGATCCTCCTGCTTCAGTCTCCCGTCACTGGGATTACAGGCTTGCACACCATGCTCAGCTCCATCCCGTTTTCTGTGAGGCCAGCCAAGCCCCAGGGAACAGGGTGGGTTCAAAACTGCAAGGGCAGATGCTGGGGCCAGCCAGGCCCAGGACTAAGTAGACAGGCAGAGCTGAGGTACAGGCCAGGTCTCTAGCAGTCCCCCCACCCCACACTCCTCCAAAGCTGTTTACCTAACTCCCCATTCCCATAGAGGTGGAATGGTGGCCAGTCCCCAGCTCCTTGCCCATGGCTGCCACCTCCCTCTGTGAGAAGCCGGAAGTTGGGAACTTTGGCAGCTCAGCAGCACCCTCTACATTAAATATTTATCTTGGAGTCCAGGTCAGAGCCCTAGAGAATAAGAGAAGCTTGCTGCTGGTGAGGGATATGGCCAGGATTCCTGGAGTTGGAAGATCTTCAGCTTCACCATGTTTGGAGAACAAGGAAGATAATGAAAGTGATGTGGCCCTTCTTAGACCCAAGGACCTTGACAGGTGGGAAAACTGGGACATGGAAAATGGGTATTGATTTATCCCCGAGGGAGGCAAAAGGCTGGTGCCAAGGGGTGGATGTGTATCCAAGTTTCAGGGAAGGGACACTGCTACCTGCCCTCAAGGAGTGTCCCAAGGCAGCCACCTTCTGAGGTCACTGGCTACCCACTCCATCTCATCAGGAGAGGCACATATTGTTGCAAGGGGCCTCAAAGGTTCTCGCTCAGCCCCTGCTCAGTGCAATAGTTGCCTCTGTAAAAGTACCTCACAAATGGCAGACCTAGAGCCCTGTAAATCATTTTTAAAGTCTTCCTTGGAAGCCTGGGATCTGCTTCTGTGACTTGTGCCTGATGGTCCCCTTTCTGCCAGTGCAGCAATCTGTGACCACACAGCAGCAGGCAGACACTGGAAGCCCCTGGCCTGCCTCTTTGCAGAGCTTCCCCTTGGCCTTAGCTTCCCTATATGATATTGTTCCAATGCTGCCAGGATAGCTCTTTACCAGAACTGGGAAAAGAAAGCTGATAGCATTCAGGGCAGCAGGGGTTGAAAATTGCTTCCTCTTTGCTCCATTCCCTTTCAACTTTTGAGCTGAATGCTGCATTTGAAAAACGCTCTAAAGTGCATGGAGGCCTTGGGTACCAATTGGACACTCAGTAGGTAGCCAATAGATACTGTCATATTCCAAATAGTATGTGAAGTGGATCAGTAGCTACTTGATGGTTGGTTGAGGTTTGGGGATTCCAGAGCTAAGCCAAGAGCTAGAAGCATTCTAGACTTCACTTCCACTGTCAGGAAGCAGTCATGAAGCGCCCTCACGTTCCTAACAGGCCCTGCACCCACATACAGGATTGGCGGGGAGGAGGGAACCAGCCAGGGCCAGAATGAACGGGACGTGGCCCTGGGGACCCCTGTTAGACTAGTGGGAACAGCGGAAAAGCAGGAAGATCAAAACAAATACGGTGTATGGGAACATCAAGACCCTCCTAACCTCATCCCCGCCCAAGGGACCCCACCCTCATCCTCTTCAGAGGCGCGGCACACCCTGGGCCGCTGCCTGAAACCGGTTTCCTCCCGAGGCTTGCACGTGTGAGCATCCGCACATTTGCCAGTGCACGCGCGCAAGTTTTCTTTGCACACGTCCGGCGCGCGCTTATGCATGCACAAACCTTCTCCCCAACAGCCGGGAAGGCGGCGGGGCCTCCGCTCCGGGGCCACTCTGCCTGTGGGACGCCTTTATCTCGTTCCCAGCCTGTCTGCCCCGCGGGCCTGTCTCCCGCCTCTCAGGCGGCAGGAGGCGTATCAGCTGGAAGCTCCGCCCAGGCCCTGGGACTCAGCGTGTTCTCGTTAATCACTCCTGCCCTCTGTCCTGGCTCCGCCGCGCAGCAGCTCGCTTCCCACACTCTGGAAATGTCGCTGGAAACTCTGAGTGGCCCTGGCTGGCCCGCCCACCCCCTTTCCGACGCCAGCCCTGAGGTGGGGGCCAGGGAAGGCAGCTGGGAAACCGAGCGGGCTCCCCGGGGACCCTTGGTGGCCCCTCCCGGCGCCGCCTCCTGGCCGGCCCGGCCCCTTCGGCGAGGGCCGCCAGCGTCCCCGCGTCGCGCCCCGACGGAGGGCACTAGCACGCCCCGCAGGAGCGAGGAAGGGGAGCCGACCCCGCCGCTCCACCCACCCCGCCAGCCCCGTGCAGATCCGAGCCCCGAACTCCCCCACCGCGCCACTCCCACGGTCCTGCCTCCCCGCGCGCCCCCTCGGCCTTCCTCTTCCTCCTCGGGCTCTCAGCTTGGCCCAACGTCCTGACCCGGTCACGAGGGCCGTGACGGCCCGTGCTTCTCCCGGCCCACGCTCCCCGAGGGCCCGCCGCGGCCGCGCCAGGCAGGAGCTGGGCAGGGATGCTCCAGCTCTCCCAGGCGTCCTGAGGGCCCGCCACCTGCTCGCTGGGGAAGGTAGGTCTCAGGGAAGGAGAGGGGCGGGGAGGAGGCGAGGCCCCAGCCCGAGCGATCCCAGCCCCACCGTAGGCACAAAGCTCCTCCCCTAGGGTCCCTGTCCCAAGCTCCAAGTGGGAAGAGTTGTGAGCAGTTCCTCCACCTCTATCCAGAAAAGGCGAAAGTCTTGAAAACTTGTCCCTGCCCACGTGGACCTGTAGCTGGAAAATACCTGGGAAGCATAGGGCCAAGTCCCCGAGGTCAGAGACTCGGAGGCGAGGCGTCTGCCAAGCACAGCTCCCCACTTCCAGCCTTTTGGTGCAGGCTGCCTGAATTCTGGGAGGACTCCGGAGTTTCCAACACCCTCTGTCCTCAGCTAGGCAGGGGACCAGTTCCCCAGCATGCCTCTATTTCCTTAATGTCTCCTGGCTGGGCTGCCAAGAGAAGGGACCACCTTCCTATCCTACCCTTGCACATTCCTGGGGTGTATCACATGGAGCAGAATTGGGGAAGGAGCACATTGGGGCACCAATGGATAGCAGACCCTGAGAACCAGTGTTGGCGGAACCTCCTTCCCTGCTCATCCTACAAGAGGGTACTTCCCTGATCTGGGAGAACGGGAAGGAACACTAGAGGAGGGAGGCTGTGTCAGCTGATGGTCAGGACTGCTGATGCTGATCAGGCAACCAGGCAGTCAGCAGGGCAGGAAGGGGTGGCCCCTAGGAACTAGCCTACCCTAGGCCTTCTGACCTTCCACTCTCCCTGCCTCACTTTCCTTATGAAGGGAGGCTGGGCAGCAGGAACTGGGGTGTGTCTGCGTGTTTTGCTTTGGGTAAGAGTCCTAATTGGATCCAGCTGGTGAGCTGCCCCTCCTCCAGCCTCAGCCCTCCACTCCCTCAGTTGGGGCTTGGCATAGAAGATCTGTGTCCCCATCAGGCCACTCTGATGTCAGAAGGAATCCCCACAAATGCAGACCAGAAATAGGGTGCTGCTCCCCGCTTTGTATGTACCCCTGCCACCTCCACTCCCACCCCAGACCTGAGCAGGAGCTGGGTATAGGAGATGAGGAACCACAGCCCCCTTCTGTAACTTCATCCCCTCAGGGCCCCATAACTCTTATGCTGCTCATATGACTGCCTGCTGCACACCCTCCCACCTGCTACTCAGCTGACACCCCTTTTATCACAAACTCCATGTGGCTCACATGACCCCCATGATCTCCCAAGAGCCATATCATAGCACTGCATGTATATTCCATGGTCTGCACACAGGGTGCCTCCAGGCATCTGCTGCCCTGGAGAATGCCCCACAGATCCCACAGGTACATACAAGTCTGATTTGGTCCAGTCCACAGGTGGTGGAGGTTGGCTCTCTTCTGACCTAGCCAATAGTAACGGTGAGAGGGTCCAAGCTCACACCATAGTTCTCTGGGTACAAAAGCCCCCTCAGACACCTTGATCCAGGATTTCCTCTTTGTTCTCTTGAACTTGTCTCTGGGCTCCTCTTTTTTTGTTGTTATTTTTTTCTTTTTTGTTATTGTTTTTGCAGTGCTGAGGATTGAACCCAGGGCTTGACACGTGCTAGGCAAGTGCTCTGCCACTGAGCTTTATCCCCAGCCCCTCTTGCGTATCTCCAAGATACACAGCCCCCATCCCCTGCAGCCCCCATCCCCTGACCTAAGCTTTTCATGGCTATTTGGACACAGTGCTTTCAGGGAGGACCCTCCATGCAAAACACAGCCTGGAGGTGCAGGAGCATGCATGTGTGCATGGGGGGCACTTAAGGCCATGCACACCTTTGCTCTCACCCCCTGCTTCCCTCTCCACCCCACCAGCACTGGCACCTGAGCCCTCTCTCCAGTCTGTGAAGGAGGCCAGAGGGAGCCGTTCTCTCTGAGCTCCAGCATGGTTCTGCTGCCTGGAAATGCTCCCCTGGGCCCTGCTAGGGATCAGGGCATTGCTGGCTGCTTCCCAGTGGGCAGTGGGCGGCTGGCCTTGCTGTTGGCCAGGGCCTCTCCCCTGGCCTGGGCCCAAGTGACTCCTTGTGCTTATGGGCAAGCAGATGCTGCACAGAGCCCGGAGGAGGCAGAGGAACTGAAACAAAGTCCTGTGTGCCCAGGCCTCCCTCTCCACCAGCTGCCTTGGATCCCCTGTGCCTTCCCTCTGGGGAGCAGACTGGGCTGGCAAGGAGAGCCCTGGAGGGCCTAGCCAGCAGGCCCACAGGCCCACTTCTGGCCTGCTCCCCTCCCTCCCTCTTTGCCCAGGCCTCCCCCTCCCCCACTCCCACCCGGAGCTCCTGCCCGGACCTAACAAGGGCCCATTGTGCTTCTGGGAGCCGGCACGGGCAGCCTGCAGGCGGGTGCCCAGAGTGGCCTGTTTCCTGGGTCCTTGAGCTCCCACCCAGCTGGCCCCAACCTCCTCCCCCACCCCAGGGTCGGGCCACAGAGGGTATAGACAGTCCAGTCCCAGCTGGACTTTCCCTTCCTTCCTCCTCCACTGCAGAGGACTTGCAGAGGAGCAGTTGGTACACCGGGAGGCCTCCAGCCTTGACCTGAGCATGCAAGGCCCAGCCTGCAGCCTCCCTGCTGGGCTCAGCCTGGATGACTTCATCCCTGGCCACCTCCGGGCCCACGTAGGGTCATCCTCCCGGGGAACACGGGTGAGTGGGACAGCGAGGCAGCAGGTGCATTGTGGGCCCACAGTTATTGGGGACTAGCAGGTCAGGCAGGGGAGCAGGGAATTGAAGGGGTAAGAGGGAGGGGAGGGTTCTGAAGAGAGGTCTAGGGAGCCTGCATAGCTGCCCACAGAAAGGCCAGGCTAATCCTTGGACCCTCTTTGTGGGTTGCAGGCTGTGCCCAAGTAGCCATCCCTCCCTTTCTCCTGTGGGACCTTCTGGGCCCTGAGCTGCAGCTCCTGGCCCCTCCCCACAGGTGCCTGTGATCCGGAATGGTGGCTCCAACACCCTTAATTTCCAGTTCCATGACCCTGCGCCTAGGACTGTGTGCAGTGGCTACATTCCACAGAGGAGAGAGGCTTCCCAGCACTCAGGTGGGTCTGCTCAGGAAAACCTGCTCCAGGAGCCCTGTGTGGGAGATGGGGGGTCTGAGCTTCTGACCCTGCCACTTGGCACCACTGTGTCAAGAGGGAGGGGCAGCAGAGGAGGATGGATGTCTCAAGGTCATGAGGTGCCCAGGGGCCTGTGGGCTCTGCTCAAGGCCCTCCCTGTGCTGGGGCAGGGCAACAGGCTGAGGTACCCTTTCCCTCCCCCTGCTGCCCTGTGCCTGGGGAAGGAAATGTGCAGGATCCACAGCCCCAGGTTTGAGAGCACAGTCAGCAGGGCAGGGAATGGCTAGGATTGGGCTGCTCAGGTCTATACTCACAAAGTCCAGCAGGGGGTTGGAGAGGCAGCTTGAGAGCCTGTCAGCTGGGTCCTCTGGTTCCCCAAGATCCTGGGAACCTCTGGATGCAGGCCAACCCGAGGGAGGCAACGTCCTTTGTTGAGCACTCTCTTGAGGCAGACACTGTAGAGCACTTCTGTCATTCAACAGGTAATCACTGAACACTTACAACAGCTCATAGCCACTGAAGGGACATTTTACAAGCCTCATCTTCTTAATCCCTTCATATTCTGGCAAAGTGAGGTTCAGGAACCAAGGCAGAGCTGGGACTCTAACTCTTGTCTGTCTGGCCCTGAAGCCCAGGTGCTGCTACAGTGGCTACTTAGGGACTAACGGTTCTGGGGAAGTTGGGGACACAGTACCATGACTAGGAAACGAGTTTCTGTCCTTAGCTGTGTGTGCACAGCCTCACAAAGTAGATGTCACTGAATCCTTGCCACAGTTACCCTCCTTTTACCCAAGTGGAAAATGAGGCACTAAGGTGGTGATTGATGTGCCTGAAGTCACACAGCCAGTAGGTGGCAGAGCTGGGGTCTGAATTCAGGTCTGTTCCCCTCCAAGCCCAGCCTCTTCTCTGCCACACCCCCGCTAGGCCGTCCCCAGCATTCTCTGTAAGTAATGACTCTTGGCCCTCCTTCTGCAAACTCTTATGACAGTACCAGGAAAACAGGAGGGGGCGAGTGTGGACACATATTTCTCAAAACAAAATCCATTTTAATTCACTTTAAGAAGTAAACAAACAGAAGCCTGTGATGCTGCCAGGGATCAAGAGGTTTGTAGAGTCTGCGTCATCCACTCAAACAAACAAGGGGCTGTTGAAACTTTGAACCCATAGAGATCAATGTTCTGAAGATCTAAGCAACAAACAAGGTCAGGTGGGGGCCCCTGCCTTTAGCTAATGCTCTCCTGCACCACCCCACAGACCCTGCATGGTATCAGACCTGGCCAGGCCCTGGCACCTGGCCTTCTGCAAGCTCGAAGACCTCCCCATCCCAGCATGCCCAGAACTGGTCAGCCACATGGACCAAGGACAACAAGCGGCAGGACAAGCGCTGGGTCAAGTACGAGGGAATCGGGCCCGTGGATGAGAGCGGCATGCCCATTGCCCCCCGATCTGTGAGTCAGGGCTGGGGGTCACGGACAGATGGGACCTACAAAGAACTCTACTTGTTTGGGATAAATCAGGGATGGGGCAATAAAGGCTGTACCCAGACCATTCCAGACTAAGCAGGGGACTAACCATGATGAGTTGCAGGGGATCATGAATCTCATAAAGTTATGGGCACCCTTGTGAGTCTAGAGTTGTACAAGTGGGAAAGCCTTGCAGAACAGCTGATGGTGTTGGTGACATACCCTTCCTGCCTCCCAGGGCTGTTTTGAGGCTCAGGTGAGCAGCGGGTGTGAAATCCCCTCTCCCCTCTCCCCTCTCTATTATTACTTTTATTTTTCATTACATAGAAACACGTGTTCTTTGTAGAAGCATTAGAAATGTAGAAAAGCAAAGAATACAAGTGTAAATCACCCCAAATCCAGTGAAAGGATCACTGAGGGAGGTCTGCATATGTGACATGCTGCTGAAGTTAAAAGACACCACAGAAGACATTCCCTAACCCACCCACAGGGCCATTACCAGTGGCCAGAGAAAGGGCTCACCGAGGAAGACCTTTTGTGGCTTGCTATTGGGGGGTGGCTAAGCAGAGAGGCCTGACTTTGCATTTTCTGATCCCAGAGCGTTGACAGCCCCAGGGACTGGTATCGGAAAATGTTCCAGCAGATTCACCGGAAAATACCAGGTTAGACACCCTCTCCTGCCAGAGTAGATTTTGGTATCCAGAGCCTGGGGAGGGAGGAACTGAAAAAGGAACTTTCCTGCTTAGGGGATTCTTCTCCCGCTGCCCGACCCCAAGGCTTTAGTCAGTGGAGGTCACTGAGACTCACTAAAAAATGAGATTTTGATTTACAGTTCCATAGGTAATTCTAATGTGCAGCCAAGTTTCTGAGTCCCAGAGTAGATGGTATAATGGTTGCTCCTCAGTATCCGATGGGGATTGGTTTCAGGACCCCCTTAGGATAGACCGAAGAAATGAATCTCCATATCTCCTCCCTGGACTGGGGGCCAGCAGTGGCCTCCAGAGCATCCTCCAGCAGACAGTGACCAGCTGCTGTCCCCAATGTCCTCTAAGGGTATAGGCAGGCAGTCCTTCCCTGAAATCCTTTGACTATTCTCTCAGGCGGAAGTTCCAACATTAGTGGTCATTCTTCCACGTGAAGCATTGGTTTCTTCCACAATTCAAAATGCAGACAGAGGGCACCTGTGAACTGGTCATGAGGCCACTTATTCAATGAGTGTCTGACTGTTGAGCACTTACTGTGTTGAGTACTAATCTAGGTGCTGAAGTTAAAAAGGAGACACACAATCAACAGGAACCTTCTAGATGGCAGATGGCAGAACTGGCTAGGGAGAAAAATAAAGGCCAGGGAAGTGACCAGTACAGAAAGGCTGTGACTTCACCCAGAACAGTCAGGGAAGGCCCCTGTGAAGTGTCCCTGGAGCAGAGAGCCCAGAGAGGGAAGGAGGCCATGCAGCAGAGCTGGGCAAAGAGCCCTCCAGTACAGGGAGCTCCAAAGATCCCGAGGGAAAAGCATGCCTAGCATGTTGGGGACCAGCAAGGAGTTCTTGGACCATAGTGAGAGGCCTTTGGTGGGAAATGCAGTCAGAGAGGTCATGGGCCTTTGGGCTTCTGATGAGAACTTTGGCTTTTACTGTGCAAGAGATCAGGAGCCACAAGGAGGTTCTGAGCAGAAGAGTGATATGTTCCGACCATGGTGGCTAAAGAGGCTGCTGGGTGCAGAAGAATTGGTGGGAGCAGAGGATCAGTTCCCTAGTTGGTAAGGCTAGGGAGGAAATGGCTGCCATGAAAGCTCTGCTTCAATGGGACCTAGACCTAGTGACCTAGACCAGGACAGGAACAGTGAACCTGCTGAAATCGGGTGGGTATTCTGAATATGCCCAGGGACAGTCATTGGATTTTTTTTTTCGTACCAGGGATTGAACCCAGGCAGCACTTAACCACTGAACTACATCCCAGCCATTTTTAAAATATTTTATTTAGAGACAGGGTCTCGCTAAATTGCTTAGGGCCTTGCTAAATTCCTCAGGCTGGCTTTGAACTTGCAATCCTCCTTCCTCAGCCTACTGAGCCACTGGGATTACAGGCACGCACCACGGCGCCCGACTAGTTATTGGAATTTGTTGGTGGATTGAACACAGCATGAAAGAGAGGCATGAAGATGATTTAAAATCAAGGAAGCTGAAAGATAGGGATGCCATTTGTAGGAACAGAGAGGACTGCAGGAGGAGCAGGTTTAAGAGGCATTCATTTTTGCCATACCAGGGAATGAACCCAGGGGCCCAGGGATACTACATCCCTATCCCCTTTTTTAGACAGGGTCTTTTTTTTTTTTTTTTTTTTTTGAGACAGGGTCTTGATAAGTTGGCCAGGCTGGTCTTAAACTTGTGATCCTCCTGTCTCAGCCTCCCAAGTAGCTGGGATTACATGCATGCACTACTGTGCCCAGCAGCACTATTCAGATTTGGTACATGTCACATCCAAGAGGAGATGTTGAGTAGGCAGCTGACTAGCCAAGACTGTAGTTTAGGGGAAAGGTAAACTGCAGGTGAAAATATCTGAGACTCACTAAAAAATGAGATTTTGATTTACAGTTCCATAGGTAATTCTAATGTGCAGCCAAGTTTCTGAGTCCCAGAGTAGATGGTATAATGGTTGTATCCAATGGGGATTGGTTTCAGGACCCCCTGAAGATACTAAAATCCCCTCATGCTCAAGTCCCTTGAATGGAATGGCATAGTACCAGCCTTAACCCACTACTCAATCAGGTGTCATTTGAGTCCCTGCTCAGACGACATAGTGTTTGCTTATAACTTACCCATCCTCCCATATACCTTTTTTTTGGTACCAGGGATTGAACCACCCAGGGGCACTTCACCACTGAGCCACATCCCCAGCCCTTTTTTATATTTTATTTAGAGACAGGGTCCCACCGAATTGCTTAACACCTTGCTAATTTGCTGAAGCTGGCTTTGAACTCAAAATCCTCTTGCCTCAGCCTCCCTAGCTGCTGGGATTACAGGCATGTGCCACCGCACGCGACAGAATTGGTTTTCAAAGAAGAAAGTGGAGAGAGGTGACATGCAGCCAATGGGTCAAGCAGGACTTTGGCCATGGAGGCCAATGAGGTCCTTTTGTTAAAAAACAAACAAACAAGCTGGGTGCGGTGGCTCAAGCCTGTAATCCCAGCACTTAGGGAGGCTGAGACAGGAGAATCGCGAGTTCAAAGCCAGCCTCAGCAACCTCGAGGCGCTAAGCAACTCAGTGAGATCCTGTCTCTACATAAAACACAAAATAGGGCTGGGGATGTGGCTCAGTGGTTGAGTGCCCCTGAGTTCAATCCCTAGTACCAAAAACAAACAAACAAACAAACATATTTTTAATTGTAGATGTACACAATGCCTTTATTTATTTATTTTTATATGGTGCTGAGGATCAAACCCAGTGCCTCACACAAGCTAGGCGAGTGCCCTATCACTGAGCCACAACCCCAGCTCCATCAGTGGGGTCCTTGACAGGAGTGGCAGGGACCCGAGTGGTGGGCTGAAGGCCTGTTTAGAGAGGGGGCAGCCAGGGAGCTCATGATCCCCAGCTAGATAAGGTTTGCTGTGAGGAGAAGCAGAAACTCAGCCAGCGGAAGGTGGGCTCCTGAGAGGGGCACTTTGGTTTGCTGAGGGGTAGGTGGGCTGGCTGGTCCGTAGCTCTTCCCAGGATACCCCTGCCCCAGAGAAGTGGGTCTTGGCAAAGGGGAAGCAAAGCATTTAGAAGAGAGCGCAGAAAGGGAAGGGGAAATCCAACCTGACTGGCCAGGGCAGGTCTGCAGAGGTCAGGAGAGGGTGTGTGTGGGAACTGGGAGAGAGAAGCAGGAGGTTTGGGCCAGGCAGCCCGCTAGGCTCTGCCCAGGCCCTAAGTCTGCCAGAGGCATTTCAAGCCCTCCCAAGAGCTGCTCTCCTAATCCTCCCCTCCCTCGGGACATTCCTCAGGCCCTGACTCAGCGCTCAGCCCTGGGCAGGAGGGAGGCTCGGAGTGGCTAGGGCGTCCCATCCCCACTTTCTGCCCCATCTGTGACCTGGTCCTTTCTGCTCCCCAGACCTGCAGCCTGACTGGACCTTCCAGGACCCACCCAAAGGTGAGGGGGTGAGGGCTCACTCATCCACCCTGGCCTGCTGCCTGAAGCTGGGAAGGCAGCCCCAAGCTCAACTTCAGGGCTCCCCAGGTGGCTCTGTTCAACCTGAGAGGTTTTTATAGTTCATTCTGGGAAACTCCAAATCCCCTGGGAAGGTAGTAATTAAGAGCCTTAGCTTCTTTCCCCATCCTGGGAATCCTCATTCTGCCACACACTGGCTGAGATTCCCCAGGGCCTCTCTTTCCTCACCTGTACAATGGAGATACCATATACCCTGAAGCTGTTAAACTCTTGGGGCAAAGTCCACCTTAAGTGTCTTGAAGAACCATCTTTGCCCTCTCTGAGCCAGCCACCCAGAAGTTAGGATGGAAGTGGATGCTGGAACTTCAAATGGTCGCCCAACCCCAGCCCCTGCCTGTCTTCTTCCACCTTCAGTGATTTCCTCATGGACCTCCTCTGCAAACCCCAGGCAGCCAGGGCCACCGCAAAGAACGACCTCCAGGCCGGGCCCTGCGGCGACTTCCAGCGGGTGAGCTGTGAGCAGGGGCTGCGTGGTGGGCCTGCACTTCCCTGCGGGAACCAGTGCCCCCTCGTGGACATATCCAGCACAGCCTCGGAGCATGCAGGACGGGGTCAGGCTCCTCAGCTGGGCTCTGTCTTGTCACCATCCTGTCAGATTTTCCATCCATCCAAGACAAAAGGGGAAAGGTGGCCAGGAATAGGCCTGGCATCCATTCCTGGTCAGAAACACCTGCCATGTGTTTGTGGAGAGCAGGAGTAACTCATGGCCTACAGAAATCCATGGGGCATGTGTGCCTCGTGGGATTTCCCAGTCACCCACAGATAGAGGGCAGCTTGGTCTTGGGGCCCTCCACTTTGAAGCCTGAGAAAAACAAGCCGTGTGGATGAACGCAGGTTCCCATCCACGTGCAGCTGTGAGAGCACCACAGAGAGCTGAGGGAGGAAACACCTTCCTCTCTGCAGACTTCTCTGGCCCATGGGAACCTGGAGCTTTGCTCTCAAAGTTAAATCCAAGAGCTTCTTGTGCATGGAGGGATCCTGCTCACTAGCATGGCCATGACCAGCCTGTGGTTCTTGGCACCATCACTAGAGGCTGAAGAGCTCCAGATTGGACCCAGAGTTGGGTTGAAGCCAGTGCACTGCCACTAGCCATGTGACCTTGGGCCACTTACCCAATCTGAGCCTGGGTGTCCCTGTCTTGTAAGCAGGGACCACAGGGTGATTGTGAGGACTGAATGAGATCATGTTTGCATCCTCATCATGATTGGCACATAGCAAGTCTACACAAACATTAGTAATATACAGGCTCAATTATCACTAGAGCTTCCTTTGATTAGCAACGACACATTCCATTCTCATGATCATTTTTGTTATTCCTAAAATCAGAAGAGAGTCATAATTATAGCCAACAAATCCTGACCCTCTGGGCAGACATTCCATCATTTGATAAGCTTGATACAGTGGTTTTACTTGGTACAAACTTTCAAACTAAAAACAGAGGCTGGGACATTAAAGCCAGCCAAGAAAAGAGCCTTGGAGGGAGGACAGCAGGGTGCCTCAGTAGCTGGGGTGTTCAGACAAATGAGGTCACTGAATCCAACCAGCACCCCCATGAAACAGAAATAACTTGCCCAGGCCTCCTGGGAAGTGCTGCCCTAGGTTTTTCTGGGAATAGGATGCAGCCTATACTCTTGGGTATGCTGTGGCAGCAGGGAGGATCAGATTCATAGAAACTGCATAGACATATACCAGGGTAAATAAATGCAGGATACCTGAGGCCAGTGGGAAAGACCCGGTCACCATGCAGCAGAGGTTTGTCAGGCCTTCTCCTGGGCACCTGGTATGAATTCCTTTATCCAATCACTCCCATTTCACAGGTGCTGCACCTGAGGCTCCATACAACTTACCAAAAGGTCACACTAGGTGATGGAGCTGGGATTTGCATTTGGAGCTTGCACACTGGCACTGTTTAACACTGCTTCTGCAGTGAGAGACAGGCAGGCAGAGACAGCATGGCTCCTCGGCAGGATGGGGCCAGGAATAGAAAGAAGTAATACTACAACCTTCTCCTGCCTAGGCTGTGTTCTCACTTATGCCTCAGTTTCCCTAAAAGGGAACTGATGTCCTTCCTTTCTGCAGGAGAAGCTGGGACTGCTCTGAAGAGTTACCCAGAAGCACCTTCACCTATAATCCTGGGGAATTGTCCTCAGATCTTCAGTCCCCACATCAGGTAGCTCATCCAGCATGCTCCCCATACACCCCAGCTGCATGGTCTGGCAAGCCCCTCTGCTGAAATATCATGCACAGTGCCTTTTCAGCTTGTACCTTTAGGAGGGCACTGGTGGGTACAGGATAGCAATGGGCCTGAAAGCCTGCTTTTTGAGCCTGGGTAGAGCCTCAGTGCCCCTCTACTTAAGGTAATGGCCACCCACATCTGTGCAGGTCCTCAGACGCCGAGAGAAAGCAGACAATGTCTGGACAGAAGATTCCTGGAACCAGTTTCTGCAGGAACTAGAGACTGGGCAGAAGGTGAGTGTGGACCCAGCCCTCTGGGAGTGGATGCACCTCTCAGCTTGAGCATTTAGAAAGTGAGTTCACCCTCCAACTCCCCTTCCCACCCTTCAGCCCAAGAAACCGCTGGTGGATGACCCTGTTGAGAAGCCCTCCCAGCGCATTGAGGTGAGTGTTGCATCAGGGCTGGAGGGAGATTCTGGGTCACACGGGCCCCAGTGACCATGAGCAAAAGCCATGGACCAAAGGCTTAGACCCTCTCTGCTGTCATACAGTTTATCTCTATCCCCAGCACCTAGGACAGTGCCTGGTATACAGCAGGTACTCAATAGACCTGTGTTGACCAGAGCAGAGGAGGGAGTGTCTAGTATGGATTGGAGTTATCAGGAAGTATTCTTGGACACAGAGCTGAGGTTTTTGTTTTGTTTTGTTTTTGTACAGGGGATTGAATCAGTGCTTTATTACTGAGCTACATCTCCCCCCTTTTTAGTTTTTGAGACAGGTTCTCCTTAAGTTGTTTAGGGCCTAAGTTGCAGAGGCTGTCCTCAAACTTGTGACCCTCCTGCCTCCGCCTCCCAAGTCACTGGGATTACAGGCATCCACCATGCCAAGCTCTGAAACTGAGCTCTAAAAAGATCAGAGGGTGGACTAGGGATGGGGCTCAGTGATAAAGCACTCACCTAGCTGGGTTAGGTCCTCAGTAGGGGCAGAGGGAGATCAGAGAGCTTGGCCGGGTAGATAGAGAGCTGCTTAGGGGAGACATGTATGCATGTAAGCAAAGACTTGGAGTGGAAAGCATGGAGGCGAGGGACCAGGTTTGGGGTCTATGCATATGTGTAGGAGTGCATGTATAATTGGTCCACTAGGGTGGGCACTATGGGGGAAGCCTGGATGGGTACAGTGAAGCCTGGCCGTGAAAGGCCATAGAAAACGATGGCGTGGAAACAGACCTCACAGGCTCTTGAATAGAGACGTAACATGGCAAAAAACCTGGTAGGGAGGTACCATTAGGAAGTACTGTGGCCTTAGCAGCACCCTGGAGTGCAGGCGCGGAGCGGGCAGGATGCCCTCCAGTACACCCGGAGCCACACCCCTCCCAAGCCACAGCAGACACTGGCTCTGAGGCATGCCCTTGACCCAAGCACAGTGTGACCTAGCCTGCTGCTCCCACCTGACCTCTGAGCAGCCCTACTGCACACACCCACACTGGGCTGCCCTCCTCCCGCCCCTCCCCCACGGCTCAAGTCTCCCCACTCCCAGGTCCTGCTGGAGAGAGAGCTAGCCAAGCTGAGCGCCGAGCTGGACAAGGACCTGCGGGAGATTGAGACCCGGCTGCCGTCCCCCAAGGTACTGGTCTGCCGGAGTCCTCCTGGGGAACGTCATTGGCCGCAGAGGCGGGGACTGGGCGGACTGGCAGGCACTCGGGCTGCGGCCACCTTGGGCAACTTCAGCCTGTTGCTCGCTCTTCTACAAAATCCAGGGCGTCGACTTTCTAAGTGACCCCTAGGAACCCTTCCAGGCCCACTCCACGTCAGCCTCTCGCCCGGCCCGGGACGTCCCCGCCCACTCCGGCCCGTCCCAGCCGCAGCCCCAGGGACCCCGACCCGCACCGGCCCTTGTTTCCCGGGCCGGCCTCCCTCTTCCGCCCGGCGCCTGCTCCTGCTCCTCGGCTCCCGTGCGCGCGGCCGACACTAGGACCCCGCGCCCCGCCGCCCCTCCCCACCCCCCTTCCCTCCCGAGCCGCCAACTTTTCCGGAGGCAGCGGCCTCGGCTGCCTGGGCACCAGGACCCCGGGCCCTGATTGCGCCCGTCTCCCCCGCACAGAGCTCGCAGGCGCCCCGACGGGCCCCGGAGCAGCGGCCGCCGGCCGGGTGAGTGCGGAGACGCGGGCGGAGGAGGGGTCCGTCCGGCGGGCCCGGGGCGCAGCGGACGTGGCGAGGGCCGGGCGGCGGCGCGGGGGCGCTGGCCCGGCCCAGTGCGGGAACGCGCGGGCCCGGGGGAGTGCGCGAGGGAGGGGCCTGGAGAGTAGGAGAGGGGCCGCAAGGGACCCGAGCCGCCGCTGTCTGCAGAGGGTTGTCCTCTAGCGGCCTGAGGGCCACTTGCCAGAGCCCTGGGACTTGGGTGGCGGTGGTACCACCACTTCCCACGCACACTGTCGCCACCGGCTGTCTCCGGCCTCTCCCTGCTCGAGGCCTCACCCTTTCCCGGCCTGCAAGGGAAGTGGGACATCCTGTTGAGAACCCAGGACCTGGGAGACGCCTTGGGAGGAGGTGGCCAGGGTGGGGGTGGCGGAAAGATTTGGGGGATCAGGGAAGTCTAGAGGGGAGTCAGGTGGTGTGTGAAACCCCAAACCGGTGCTCACTCTGTGTGTCCGTGCAGCCTGGCCTCAGCCTGGAGCTTCAGCTCCCCGCATGCACCTTACCTGGGTCCCTCCCGACCCCTGAGCCCCCACAGAATGGCGGATGGAGGAGGAAGCCCCTTCCTAGGCCGGAGAGACTTTGTCTACCCTTCCTCAGCCCGAGGTAAGGACCAACACCCCACCGCTCAATCACCCAAATGTCCACCTACCAGATATTTTGGTGCCCAGGTGGGCAGGGAGGTCACAGAGCCCCTCGCTTCTTTACTGTCTGTCTTGGGTGGGGGGAGCAGAACCCCATCCCAACCCAGACACCTTCCAGCTATGACCTCCCCGAGTTGAGGTGGTGCTTCTCCACAGACCCTAGTGCCTCCCAACGAGGCTGCAGTCCAGCCAGGAAGGAAGAGAAGAAGGTAAGGAGGGGCACCAGGGTCAGGGTACAGGGGGACCCTGGAGCAGGTCTCCTGCCTGGCTAAGGTAGCCCACTCTGTTCTCTTCCCCCTGCCCAGAGAAAGGCTGCCCGGCTCAAGTTTGACTTCCAGGCACAGTCCCCCAAGTAAGTGGCCTTCTCAACCCTTTCCCTTCCACTTTGGGTAGTCTCTGCACTATTGGTTGGGAGACAGGGCTTCAATAGGCATCCCCAGTGGATGGAGGGGACCTGGGGGTACTCAGGGCAGAGTCTGAGTAGGAGGCAGCTGTGGAGGGTCTCAGTTTGCTGTGACATTCTGACTCTGGCCCGCAGGGAGCTGACTCTGCAGAAGGGTGACATTGTCTACATCCATAAGGAGGTGGACAAGAACTGGCTGGAGGGGGAACACCATGGCCGACTGGGCATCTTCCCTGCCAATTATGTGGAGGTGAGTGAGAGGAACAGGTACAAGCAGGAGCCAGGCGAGGAGGGCCCAGCTGGGACAAACTTGGAGTGCAGACACCAGGTTTCCTAAGGTGTAAAACTGTGAGGGGCACAAATGCCTTTGGCTCCCCAACAGTGGGCCTGGCCCAGTGCTCTTCGTGTACTCAGGAAGAGTTTGCTAAATGAGGGTGGAGCCAGCCCAGGGGAGACCAAGTGGCCCGATTACTCAGCCAGAAACCACAGCCCCATCAGTGTCTTGGACTCCACCATTCAGAATCCATCTCCTAATTGCAACCAACAAGAGTTGGAAGTGTGTGACCATTTATGAGCCATATATAAATGCATTACCTCTTTCAGATATATTCCCTCCTTTGTTCCTCACTGCCTGGGGAGTGATAGATAATCCCCACTTTACAGATAGGGCTCGGCGACAAATTACAAAGTAGAAGATTAGAATCTGAATGTTTTTCCACTCCAGAGACAGGTTCTGGACTCACTAGAGGCCTATAGGTTATCTTTGGTATTTGTGTCTTTTGAGGAATGTCAAGTTATTGGCATAAAGCTGTTCATATTATTCCCTCAGTATTCCTTTATTTATTTATTTTGGTGCCATGGATTGAACCCAAGGGCACTTAACCACTGAGCCACATCCCCAGCCCTTTTAACTTTTTATTTTGAGACAGGGTCTCGCTAAGTTGCTTAGGGCCTTGCTAAAGTGCTGAGGCTGGCTTTGAACACATGATCCTCCTGCCTCAGCCTCCTAAGCTGCTGGGATTACAGGCGTGTGCCACCACACCCAGCCTTTAGTATTTTTTTAATGTCAGTAAAATCTGTAGTGACCTCCCTTTAATTCCCAATATTGACAATTTATGTCTTGTTCTGGCTAGAGGTTTATTTATTTATTTTTTTAGTTGTAGATGGACACAATACCCTTACTTTTTAAATTTTTATGTGGTGCTGAGGATCAAACCCAGTGCCTCACACAGGTGAGGCAAGCACTCCACCATTGAGCTACAACCCCAGCTTTAATATTCTTGATCCTTTCAAAGAACTTCTTTCATTAATTTTTCTTATTGTTTTTGTTTCTGATTTCATTGATTTCTGCTTTTTTATTCATTCTTTTTTTTGGGGGGGTACTGGGGATTGAACTCAGGGGTGCTTAACCACTGAGCCACATCCTTAGGCCCTTTTATAATATTTTAGTAGAGACGGGGTCTCACTGAGTTGCTAAGCTCCTAAGTTACTGAGACTGGTTTTGAATTTGCAATCTTCCTGCCTCAGCCTCCCAAGCTGCTGAGATTATAGGCATGTGCCACCACACCTGTCTATTTCCTTCTTTTCACTTATTTTAACAATATATAATAACAAGGTTTAATTTGCTCTTACTTTTGTAATTTCATAGAATGAAAGTTTGTTATTGATTTGAAACTTTTTCTAATAAAAATACTTGATGTTATAACTTTTCTTTTAAATACTGCTTTAGCTGCATCTGACGGTTTTAATTTTTTCTTCAACTTGAACTATTTTATCATTTCCTTTGTGACATCCTCTTTGACTCATGGGTTAGACTGTTATTTCATTGAGGTTCTTGATTTGATAGCCATCATAAGGTCTCCCCTACCTACAGGTTAATTTCTCTGATCCTGAAATTTCACAAAGTGTATACAATATTCCACTCCACCAGTTATTTATATCTTAGTGTGAAATTGTTGGTTAGCTTCTTGATTTCTTTTTCTAGTACTGGAGATTGAACCCAGGGGCACTCTATTATTGACCTATAGCTCTAGCTCTTATTATTTTATTTTAAGATAGGATCTCCATAGGTTGCTAAGGCTGGCCTCAAACTTGTGATCCTCCTGCCTCAGCCTCCCAAGTTGCTGGAATTATAGGTTTGTACCACCATGCTCAGCTAGCTTCTTGATTTTTATGAGCAGGGTGAAGCAAAGGCAGCATGGGGATTCCAGGCACCTGATGGGAGAGAAAGGGAGGGGGAACTGAGACACTTGAACCAATCTTTCTCATTACCTTTCTTTCCACAGGTGCTGCCTGCAGATGAGATCCCCAAGCCCATCAAGCCCCCCACCTACCAGGTGGTGGAGTATGGAGAAGCTGTGGCCCAGTACAACTTCAAGGGGGACCTGGAGGTGGAGCTGTCCTTCCGCAAGGTGGGACTAGGAGGAAGAAGTGGGGCAGGGTGGGGACAAGAGGAGACATAGATAAATATTTTTTCCCTAATGCTGGAAATTGAACCCAGGGCCTCATGCATGCAAGCACTGCACCACTGACCCACCTCTCCAGTCCAAGCCCTAAAGAATTTTATTTAGTCAGGCACACCCATCTGCACCCAGTATTTCACATTTTCCCAAAATTCTTAGAATTTTGTTCCCCTTAATTTAATCCATTTTTAAAAGATTGTTGTAAACTTGTAGAGGTGTTTTTTTTCAATTGCTTGCTGGTAGACCATAAGGATCATAATCTGCACTTTTTTTTTTTTTTTTTGGTACTGGGGAACTCTCAACTCCTGAGTCCTTGGTATTTTTTTTGTTTTGAGATGGGGTCTCCCTAAATTGCTGAGTCAGGCCTGGAACTTGCCATCGTCCTGCTTCAGCCTCCAGAGTAGCTGAGATTACAGGCACATGTCACCAGGTCTGGCTATAATCTGCATTTTTAAAGGAATAGATAGAAATATTAGACTGCATTGTGTAGAGAAAGGGTACTTTCCCCAACTATAGGCAGCTGTGTGTATAAAAAGATGTTTTTAAAATGTGGACTGTGTTTAAAAAAAAAAAAAGTTTGAAAAATGTTGTCCTGGGAAGCAAGGACCTGGTCTCTTTTTGGTTGATATTTTTTGGGGGGTGGAGGCCATCAGTGCCACCCAGAGAGCCAGCCCCAGGCACAGAGAGGAAAGGAGGGGCCTAGATGGGTAGGGGAGGGGGCAGAAGAGGGTAGGTAAGGTGAGGGCTGGGGCCCGTGCTCCCTGGGGGCAGGCCACCAAGGTGGTGGGGCTGTAACACTAACAGCTGTCCATATGGGGGCTTGAGGAAACCACCTGCTCTGAAGGGGTCGTTTTTTTGATGCACTTATGGCAGGATTACCCAGAGGGTGAAGCAGGACAGGACTGAGCCACGGCCATGGTGGCTAACACCTGTCCAGTGCTTCTTTTTTTTTTTAAATATTTTTTTAGCTGTAGATGGACATATGTCTTTATTTTATTGCTTTGTATGTGGTGCTGAGGATCGAACCCAGGGCTTCACGCATGTGAGGCAAGCGCTCTACCGCTGAGCTACAATCCCAGCCCCTGTCCAGTGCTTCTTATAAGTGTGCTTGTACCTCACAGCAGAGCATGTTTATCCCACTGAACACACAAGAAGGTCGAGGCTCAGAGAGGCAAGTCACCTTGCCCAAGGCCACACAGCTTGGACTTGGCACAGCCTGGTTCACATCTGTGTAATTGGTCACAGGCTCCCCTATGACTGGAGCTCTAGGAAGGGACAGTGCTCTGAGCTCAGTGTGTGGAGGGGGAGCACTTAAGCCAGATGCGCTTCCCAAAGAGGCAGGCCCTGGTTAGAACCCAGCGCTGCCAGCAGAGGGGAGAGCTTAGACTTCAGCTTGCTCCCTCAGGAGGCGTGGGTTTGGCTCCCACTCTTCTTTCCATCTGTGGGACCTTGCATAACCTGCTGACCCCCTCCGAGTCTGATCTCTGCTGTGTGCAAAGGGTTAGTCTTGAATGAGACGGCTCAGGTCAGTATCCTCAGGTGCGTGTCCGGTGGGGACCCTGTGGACACTGACTCCTCCCTGCCCCCAGGGGGAGCGCATCTGCCTGATCCGCAAGGTGAATGAGAACTGGTATGAGGGGCGCATCTCAGGCACCGGGCGCCAGGGCATCTTCCCTATTAGCTACGTGCAGGTGTCCCGCGAGCCTCGGCTCCGGGTCTGTGAAGACGGCTCCCAGCTCCCTGCGTCTCCCCGCCTGACCACCACTACTCATCTGGCCCGGCACCCCAGCTCTCCCTCAGTGCCGTGCAGCCCAGCTGACCCCACCGACTGGGGGGGCCGGACCTCCCCACGCCGCACCGGCTTCTCCTTCCCCATCCAGGAATCCAGATCCCAGACCCAGGTGAGGTGGCCTATCCCCCACCATGTCCCCCGTCTGACACTGGGACCACCTCTGCTGTGGGGAACCCCATACCCCTTAAGTGGATGCTGGCTGGTGAGCTCCAGTCCAGGGAACCAAGGGCAGGCAGCCAATTCTGGGTGGGATCCTCAAAGCCAGCCACTTCATCACACCAGACCACTCTGTCATGATGCCAGTGTTTGTCTCTGGGAGGATGGTGCAGAGAGTCAGGGCTCTATCATTTGCCTGCGGTGTGACCTGGGCGGGTGACTTGTACTCTGTGAAATGGGGTAATAACTCCCACTGTGGTGGGTGGTGGGGTAGGTGTGGGCTGAGATCTCCCTTAGATGTAGACCAAGACAGCTCCACTCCAGGCCAGCATGCTCCTGGTTTGTGCTTGCTCTCATGCTCACCTACTCGCCAGGTGCATCTTGCTGAGCACACAGAGCATCCGGGGACTCTTCCCAGGGTCCCAGCTTTGTCCATGCTGGCACCTGGGAATCCAGTCACTGACCCCACCTGGACTGGGGTACTTGGGAGATAGACGGAGGCAGGGTGGAAGATGCTCAACAGGGAGGTGGGCCACCCATTTCTCTTCCCTCATTCTTCCTCCCTGGGACCTTTCTTTCCTCCTGTGGACCCCCAGAGTCTCAGTACCCACGGGCCAGCCCTATCCCATCATCGAGGGTCCAGCCGTCCCCTGGAACTGGGAGCCTCCTCCCCCAACACTATGCAGATACACTGGACCCCGTGAGTATCATCTGAGGGTTCTTGGCCAGGGGTGGGGATCACCAGCAGGCAATGCTGAGCACTCTGACCCCAGATCTCACCCTCCCCCATCCTTGGGGAAACTCGTACTAGGTGGCGCTTGTCCTTGAAGAGCTTATAGGTGATTTGGGGGCAGGGCAAGAGAGCACGAGGGGCCTTGGGAAACTCACAGGAAGTGGCAACTCCTGGTAGAACTGCCAGCCTGGTCTGGGAAAAAAGGGTGAGGTCTTTGGCTGCCATAATGATGTCTCCTGCAGGTACCGGGCCATGTACCAGTACAGGCCCCAGAACGAGGATGAGCTAGAGCTACATGAGGGGGACCGAGTGGATGTCATGCAGCAGTGTGACGATGGCTGGTTTGTGGGTACGTGGGTCTGGGGAATGGCCTGGGGGCAGGCCAGAAAAGATGTTTCAGGGTCCCCAGGGGCATTTGGGTGGGCTATTGCTGCCTGTTCACAGTGGTTCAACAGAGATCCTCAGCCTGAACACCTCCGCTCAGCATCTGACCTGACTCTGGTGCTTTCCCAAATCAGTGTTCTTTTTGCTGCCTTCCTGGTGCTCTGAGGAGGGATGAGGCTCAAAGGAAACTGGCCCCAGCACAGGGCCATCGACCAGTCACTGTCTACTCAGGGCAGGTGTCTGCCCCAGGCCCTTGCTCTTTTCCACTGCACACAGACTCTTAAGGGAAAGTTGGTAGAAGTGACTAGGTCTCACATGGGGCCATATTCCCCACCTCCCCTGCCCCAACCCGCTTCTTCAACCTCCGGAGAGGAGAGGAAAGAGTAACTGTCCCAGGGCAGCTCAGGCAGAGGACTAACACAGGAAACCTTAACTGGTTCTGGCCTGGTTCAAAGTGACCTGCCCAGCAGGCTTCACTTGCTTCCCAAGAGTGGACAGGTTCTGTTCAGGCCTCAGCTTCAAAGTATGGGCCAAGTAGAGTGAATAGCCAGAAGTACTTCCCACCCCCTGCAACGAGTAGGCTCTGGAGCCAAAGGCTTGGGGGACTGCTTGGGATGGGGTGGCCACAGAGACAGTCCCTTGTCTAGGCAGGCTGCAGTTTCTGATCTGAACCCCAATACCTCAGTACTGACCAAGCTTCTGACACCCAGTATTCCTTTTTTTAAAAAATATTTTTTAGTTATAAATGGACACAGTGTCTTTATTTTATTTACTTATTTTTATGTGGTGCTGAAGATCGAACCCAGTGCAAGGCAAGCGCTCCGCCACTGAGCTACAACCTCAGCGCCTGACACCCAGGATTCTCAAGCACTACTTGTTTTAGGAGTCCTTTACTGCTGAGAGATGGGCTTGAGCACATTCTCATTTTACTCTGTACACTTGTGCTTTTGAATTTTTTTTAACACTACTAACAAGATTTTACACGTTTCTGTAGTCAAGAAGAAAAACCAGCGCTCTTGTGGTATGAGGAATGGCTTGCACCTGCTCTGTCTGCGTGGTAGTCACTAGCCACACGTAGCCACTTGAGTTTAAATTAGTCAAAATGAAATAAAATAAAGTTCTTGAGTGGCACCTGCACATTTCACGTGCTTATTGCCACCTGCAGCTGTGGTTGTTTGGACAGTGCAGGTCAGGGAAGGTGTCCTGGAGGAAGCAGGGACTAGGCCTGGATGGGCAGGGGACCGACTTGGGAAGGCTGATGGGAAAAGGAGGCACTCTGGGTGGAGCAAGAGCTTGGGCAGGCAGGAAGTCTGGATGGCAGCCTGGAAGGGAGGCCCCGGAAGAGAGTCCACCCAAGGTCCAGGGTACCTTTCACTTCTTTCTATACTCCTGTGTTTCTGGCAATCCTCACTTTCACCCCAGAACACAGGATTCCTTGGGACTGCAGCAGACCAGAGGCCTGGATGACAGTCCTCATGCTACTCCTAAGCAGCAGAGTGGTTTTGGGGAATTAATTCCCTGGACCTTCTCCTGGGCCCTACCTGCCCATCTCTGAAACAAGGGTCCATACTAAACCAGCGAGTTTCCTCCAAATATAAGTTCCGGGATTCATCCTCCTGCTTCCTAGCTTTCCGGAAGAAGGGTGGAGTATGCAGTGCTTTGTGCTTTGCACATTTGTTGATTGCTCTGGTTCTTTGATAATGGAATTTTAGGGAGTGTAGCTTCGCCTACCTAAGCATCTGCCACTAGGGGGCAGGAATGAGGAAAGCAAACCAAATCCCCGCTTCCCTGGGAATGGGACTCTCCCTGTAGTTCTGGGTACTGCCAGCAGGGGACCTGTCCCTTACCCCTACATTCCTGTTACATGAAGGAGCCTGGGGGATGCTCTTTCTGTCTTTCCTCTTTCAGGTGTCTCCCGGAGGACCCAGAAATTTGGGACATTCCCTGGAAATTATGTAGCCCCGGTGTGAGTGGTCTCCATGGCAACTTGGAGCCAGCCAGGATGGGGTGGGGAGCAGTAGCACTTATAGGAGGGAGTGGGGCCCCCACATCCTCCTCCCCTAGACCTGCTCTCCCAGCATCTACAGAGACCCCAGCAGCTTCCCTTGGAGCCTCTTGGACTGATTCCCACCCACAACTCACAGGCATTCTTCTGAAAGCCCCTTCACCCCACCCCCACTCCCAAATACAGAGGTCTGCTTTGAAGTGGAGACTGTTTCCAGGCCTTATTAAGACCAGACTCCTAGCCCCCCACCCCCACCCGCCATTGCGATTCCTCTAACAGGGACCAGCTCTGGGCTTCACCCCTGTGGGGTTCCTCTAACAAGGACCAGCCTCCTAACCTGATGCAGACCAAAGGCCTCCAGCGCCCGCAGGACTTCCTCCCCTTTCTCACCAACTTGCCTGCTGCCCCGTTTTTTGCCTTCTGGCCTCCAGCTGGGCCTGGGAGCAAGGTGGGACAGATGCAGCCCCTTCTTAGCCTTCAAGGCCACTTCCCAGAGGCTGCTGAGGCCTGGGCCTGGGCTCTGCACATCCTCCTGTGGCCACGGTGCCCAGCACCATTGGCCTATCCCAGACGATTCACAGGGAGACTTTGCTGCGCTCTTGCCTCCCAGCTGTCCTCCATGCTCAATTTCCCCCTGGAAGATGATGTAAAATAAATCTGCATACCAGGGCCCTTGTCTCTGAGTCCTTTTCCTTTGGGGTGGGAGAGGCCTCCTGCTTAGGATTATGGGGATTCTGCAGTGGGCTGTGCGTCCAGACAGGTGTGTATGAGTTGAGGCTAGCTCCTGAGTTCTCAGCCCTCAGTGTGGGAGGGATGGGCAGTCCCCAGGACCTGGCAGCTGATTGACAAGAAGTGCTGAGAACCAGCATCACAGGGGCCAGGGCCAGGGTTGTGGGAAACACCAGAGCTGGGAACTGAATGTGGCCTTGTTCATAGGCTGTTCTGATTCTGGAACGGCCACTGTGGGGTTGCTGGACTAGATGACATTCTAGCTATTCTGCTAATCTTTTCCTTCTATGTACTCCATTTCCACACTGATGCCCTTGTGTGTTTATTCTTTGGGCTCAAGTTTTTGAGCAATTGGTTGCAGGAAGCTGGGAGTGGTGGGGCACGGCCAGGCAAAGCAACTCTTCTTGTCCTAAGTTTTAGAGTTCTGAGGCTGGGTGGCTCCTGCGGGCCATCATTGATGGCACAGCCCTGGTCTAACTGCTCCTCAAAGAAAAAGGAAAGCTCCATTCTTGGGCTGCTGCTGAGAGCTGATCAGGGAGCAAGGCACTCCCCATGTATTCCTTGATGTAAGCATCATAACTGGCAGGTCAGGATTCTTTTTTTATTTTTTAGTTGTTGATGAACCTTTTTTATTTTATTTATAAAAAATTTTTTTAGTTGCTGATGGACCTTTATTTATTCATTTATTTACATGTGGTGCTGAGGATTGAACCCAGTGCCTCATGCAAGGCAAGCGCTCTATCACTGAGCCATAATCCCAGCCCCAATTTTATTTATTTTTATGTGGTGCCAAGGATTGAACCCAGTGTCTCACACATGCCAGGCAAGTGCTCTACCACGGAACCACAACCCCAGCCCTCATGATTTCTTTTTATAGGAGAGACTGAGGCTCTGAGATGTTCAGGTGTCTAGGCCATATCAGTCTTAAATGCTGACAGGATTGATATAATGCCCAGGTGATGCTTGTCCAGAGGTTCTGAGGTGGGTCACACAGGTGGTCAGGGACTACTTTGAGGTGGCCCAGGTTCAGGTTGCTTTTCTATTCTGGTCTGTCACTTAAGATGTCCCCACCCCAGGTGGGTAGGAAGAGCTGGTGGCTGATGTGAAAGGTGGAGATGCCTGGTTTTGTCAGTACAGAGGGGAGGGACCTGGGCCCACAGGGCAGTGGCCTGGCTCTGGCATGTTGCTTAAGCCTGGGCGGGGCAGCTTGCTCTTCATCCATGCCCTCCACCCAGCACTCACCTCCACCTGGCTCCAAGTCAGTAGTTTCTGTCCTTGATTAGAAGTGACCACTCTTTAGTGACCTGTGTTTGATCCCCTATCCTGGCTCTGTTCACATTCCTGACACCTCATAAAATGTATCAGGGTTGAGACTTCTTTTCCCTTAGAAGCCAAATCCACACCCTTGCTTTGATGGGGCCCTGGAAACTTCCAGGCAGCAAATGAACCCCCTATACCGCCACCCTGACTGAAGCTGCTACCATCCTAGTCTGTAAGATAGCCACTTTTGTACCTGAGGGGGTAGATGAAGGGAGGGTCAAGAGATTTCTGGGAGCCGGGCGCGGTGGCTCAAGCCTGTAATCCCAGCACTTAGGGAGGCTGAGATAGGAGAATCGCGAGTTCAAAGCCAGCCTCAGCAACGGCGAGGCGCTAAGCAACTCAGTGAGACCCTGTCTCTACATAAAACACAAAATAGGGGGGCTGGGGATGTGGCTCAGTGGTCGAGTGCCCCTGAGTTCAATCCCCAATACCCAAAAAAAAAAAAAAAAAAGAGATTTCTGGGGATGGTTTATCCCATCAGGTGACAAGAGTGACTTGTACCCAGGGCAAGAGAGTCACTTAGAGCAGGACGGGTCCCTTCTGTGTCACAGTCATGACCCAGGTCAGCTGACTTATCTTTGTGGTGGGTTTTGTGAATGCACAACCCACAGAGCAGAAAATGCTACAAATGAACCTGTACATGTTTATAGACTGTCCAAAGCACACTGGAGGAGGATCCCCCTGAGGACCATGTGGTTCAGGGCTTGGCACACTGTGGACACTCAATAGATACTTCTTGAATGAATTTGGGGGAGGTACTGGGGATTGAACCCAGGGGACACTCTACCTCTGAGCTATATAGCCCCCAGCCTTTTTTTTTTTGAGACAGGGTCTCACTAAGTTGACAACGGTGACCTTGAATTTACAATCCATCTTCCTGCCTCAGACTAAATAGCTGGGATTACAGGTGAAACCTACCACACCTGGGTTGCTTATTGTTTGAATCATTGACTGGCTGAGTTGAATGGATGAATTTCCCTTCCTTTGTTCCCCCTCCTTGCCACTTCCCTCCACCCTCTCATTTGTGGCAGGCCCTCTGTTTTTACACCTCTTTGTGATCCTTGGACTTTGCCTATGGAGAGCAATCTACATGATGGGAGGGTAAGCTAGGCATTACTTTACAGGGAAACTGAGGCCTGGAAGAGCTGAGGAAATTGCCTACGGTCACACAGTAAGAGATAGATGTGGCATTTGAGGCTAGATTTGTGTGACCCCCAAGGCTGTGGTTACCCTGCTAGAATTCCTGCCTCCCTCAAGGGGCTTGCTTCCAGGGGCTGGAGGTGTCCCTCAGTGGGAAAACATGTGCTTAGCACCCAGGAGGCCCTGGCTTCCATACCCAGCATGCGCGCACGCGCGCGCGCACACACACACACACACACACACACACACACAGGCGGTGGATGCTTCCAATCTAGCTGGGGAAGTAGAGCAGGTGCAGCAGGCAAGGTGCCCCACCAGGAGGCCCAAGATTAGTCCACGGGAGAGTGGTTTACACACCCAGACCCAGGCTGTGGGAGGTGGGGCCAGGGAGGTGGCAGGGCAGAGGTGGCTGGACAGAGTACAGGAGGATGAGATGGAGACAGGGCAGGTGAGGAGGTGCTTAGGGCACTCCTCACAGAGGAACTCAGAAGAATGACTCACACCTGAGGCAGGCAGGTTACAGCTGTGCCCACAGGTGCGCTCCCCAGAGTGCCAAGTTGGGAGACCAGCCGGAGGTGCAGGAGAAGGCTCCGAGGGCCCAGAGTTCCCCAGGGTGAGGGTTGCCAGGTATGGCTCTGGGGAAACCATTGGCCAGATGGCTCCTACCTGCCTAAGCTGACACCTGAAGCTCCTTCTTGGCTGTTCTGTCCTGATCCCTAGAGCCTCGGTTGTAGGCGCTTGGCAGGGAAGGGGCAGGCAGAACCAGTGGTGGTTGTTCAAGCTGGTCCACCCCAGGAAGGAGAGGTGCCAGGTAACCCCCAGTCAGAAGTCTGTATCTTCTCCAGAACACCCTGCGCAAGGCAGGCTTGTTGGGTATCTGAAGCAGGGAAGCTCTGCGCTGCAGAGCCACCCCAAGCCAGCATGTTGGCTGGCTGACCGTCCAGGAAGGGAGCTGAGGAGGGCGGAAGGGTGGCCCTGGCTTGGAATTTGTGGGTGTCGAGACCGCATCTGCGCCAGCGTGGGAGCTGGCGTGGGCGGAGGAGCGAGGACCGCAGACAGACAAGCCGGCCCGGGGGTGGGGGGCTCGAGGGCCCCTTTTGTAGAAGGGGACACGCGACCGGCCTGGGGGAGCTTACGGGGACGCAGCCTCCGCTGTCTGCGGACGGGGAGAGGGGTTGTCACTTGAGCAGCGTCCCTGCACTCAGGGGCGTTCGGGAGGATGCAGGCACCTCGGGAGGCCGACAGCAGCCTAGAGGGGGCTCTGGGGAGAGTCCGTCTCCATCTCTCCAGCGGGGCGCGGGCCAGGTGGCAGCGCTTGGGCTCGGCAGCGCGGAGGAGGCGGCTTCCCGGGCCAGGGGCGGCGGCAGGGGCGGCCCCGGGATCACATGGGCGGAGGCAGGTCCCGGAGCCCCGGGCGGGCTCTCCCCAGAGTCGGGCAGACAGCAGCGGCGGGAGCGGCGACGGCGGGTTCTCGCCCTGCTTTCCAGCCTCCTTCCTTCCCTTCCCTCCCCGGCCTGGCCGCCCAGGGCGACAGGTGAGCGGCAGCCAGGTGAGCGCGCGCCCACCTGCTCACCCTCTGCACGCCCAGCGCAGGCTCCCCGCGGCCCCGGCCCCAGCCCTCTCCCTGCAGCCTCTCCTCGGCGTGGGCCCCCGGTGGCCTGCACTCCCCCGACCCTGGTGCTCTTCCTCCAGCCCCCTGCCCGCAGGGGTGCTTTGGCCTTAGAGGGAAGAAAGCTCTAGAACTGGGAGAGCCGGGCCGACAGGCTGGGCTCCTCCCTGCGGCACCAACTGCGCGGACAGCCTGAGTCCACCCGCCGGCTCAAAGGTCTGGGAATTTCAGGGCATTTTCGAGCCACTAGCACCAGGCCTTGGGAACTGAGGGCCTGAGGGCCTGGGGATCTGGGGACCTGGGGAAGGATAGAGCCCACGCTTGGGCAAAAGGGGAAGCCAGCTGATAGGGAAGGGGCAGAGGGACCTGCCAGCCTGAGTATCCCCTCCCCAGGGCCGGATGTTCATGAGAGATCAGGCAGCACTTTGCAGGCTCTGGACCTCCCCAGGGGCAGCCTCGGGATGGGTGCTGGGCTGGGTGGTGCTCAGCCTGGCATTGCAGCTTCCTGCCAGGGTTGGCTCCTGGCTCCAGATCTAGAGGCTCAGGAAATCCCACAAGAGCCTGGTTTGCAAGGACACTCCCTTGCCCAGCAGAGGGGGCAGTGGATGGGAGGCCTGTGGACCCAGCTGGCAGGCAGCATCAGCCTTCTCTCCCTGCTGGCCAGCAGCAGGGGGTGGGTGTGCCCCAATCAGCAGATGAGCCTTGGCCTCCTTGCTGGGGCTGTTCGGAGGGCAGCAGGCCCCTGGGGGCGGTGGAAAGTGGATCTTGTCCATCTGAATCACATTGTCAGGGGCTGGGCAGGCAGCCAGGAGGCCCTAAAGACCTTGACCTGACCCCAGCCAGCCCCGGACCTGGTCAGATTTTTACATAGTCTGGTGGGGCCACCCCATTCTTTGCTGTTCCTCCTGTGCCAGAGCCTTGCTCTACCCAGGCCACCCGCCTGCCCTCCCCCAGAGTGGGGAGGAAGTACCTTGTGCTGTCGGTTTTGGGGACAGGAAGCAAGCACTTGAGAGACTTGGTCCTGATGGTGGAGGAGGGGAGAGAGGAAATGCAGATATCTCCTACCACTTGCCGGCCCCTGCCCACCCATTCTCCAGCAAGGGCCTATGTGGCATAGGGACAGCAGCCTCTTGGGAGCTGCTGGGCTGAAGACCTTGGAAGGGGGAACTCGGAGTCACAGTTTCCCAGGGTGGGGGGAAGTGAAACTTTGGGGTGAGGGAGGGACTTAGTCACTTCCTCTACCCACCCCACCCACCCCTAGCCCCTGACGTTCTGCTTGGGGACCTGTCACCCTGTTCTCCCTTTTCCCTCCAGTAGGTTGGGGGGAGTGGAAGCGACCTTCCAGTCCTGTCTTCCTCAAGCATGGCGCTGACGGTGGATGTGCCGGGGCCAGCACCCTGGGGCTTTCGCATCACAGGGGGCAGGGATTTCCACACACCCATTAGGGTGACCAAGGTAAGGACTGGTTTGGGGAGATAAGGAACTACCCCCAAAAGTTGGTCTACCTGGGGCCCCACAAATGCCTCTCTTGTTTTATTCTGGAGTCTGGGCCCTGCCGCTGGCAGTGCGGACAGGGGAAAGCTGGGCACTGTTGCTGTGGGGACTTGGGGCCACTTTAAGAACCAGCTTCTAGGGGGTGGAAAGGTGTGGGCCAAGGAGAGGGCTTGACATTTTCTCCTCTGTCACTAATACTACACCTGCTGACAGCCATTTTGGGTGGTTATAGGATGAGAGGCACCCTGAATTCTTGACAGTTTCCTCTTGACCCAGGCCAGGAGCTTTCCCCACAGAGGGCGGTGTGGAGGCAGCCACCTGCAAGGTGTGATCTGCACGGGCAGGGCTTCTTATCCAAAAGTATTTCTCAGCTCGGGTCCTGAAAGTCCACTGCCACACATTCCTGGGAGTCCTTGGTTAGAAGCCTGGTGTGTGTGGGGGAGTGGTAAGAGGAGGGGGCTAAGCCGGGTGCGGTGGCGCAAGCCTCTAATCCCAGCACTTAGGGAGGCTGAGACAGGAGAATCGTGAGTTCAAAGCCAGCCTCGAGGAGGGGGTTGCCACTGGAGCTTTTGGAGGGGATTAACTGGTTAGCTGGACAGACAATGAAGGGCAGAGAGAGGGGTGTGGGTGTCAAAGGTTCAGCTCAGTTTCAGTGCTTCTTGGGCAGCAGAGTGAAGTCTCCTGTTCCATCCCTCCCCCAAGTGCACCATCATCTCAGCATGGGTACTGTAGGTAGACTCACCTGCTTATCCCTGGCAGGTAACTGAACGGGGCAAGGCAGAGGCCGCTGACCTCCGGCCTGGCGACATCATCTTGGCCATTAATGGGGAGAGTGCAGAGGGCATGCTTCATGCTGAGGCTCAGAGCAAGATCCGCCAGAGTGCCTCACCCCTGAGACTACAGCTGGACCGGTAGGCCTCCCCTACTCCTCTGCAGGCCACTGCCAGGCAGCTGCCACATACCGCCCTCAACTTCCAGTGCGCCCCCAACCTGGCTTTCCCAGTCTCCTTTGGCATATCTCTGAGAAGGTCCCAGGCTCCCATGGCAGGGGAGAGGGAAGCAGGGGGTGCTGAAGGGTGCCCCTTTGGCCAGCTGGGTGAAGGTGGGTGCCAGGCTGAGCGTGCAGCCACAGGCTGGGCAGGGCGAGCTGGCACCAGCTACCTGGAAGCCCGGGTTTGACAGGTTCCCAAGAGTGTGTAGGGTACAGGGTGTGGGCATGAAGTGGGTTGAAGAGGGGAAACTTCTAAGGAAGGTGTGTCATAGGCGGGTCTCCAGGACCCCTGCTTATAAGAGCAGGTGCCCTTTATTCAGATCCAGGCGGAGGAAAGGAATTTGGGTCTCTTTTCTCATGGAGCTCACGCATCCCTCCCCAGTCACCAGTCTGGGCCCTACTGGGGAAGGAAGATTCCTGGGCTTATAGTATTTTGAACCTGGAGGCCAGGGTTGAGGGGGAACAGGTGGCTTCCTAGGGTGGGACATCACAGTGAGTCAGAGATCAGGAATGCTGGGAGATTCCGCAGTCCGGAGCCCTCTGGGCAGGCCTGGAGCCGGAGTCAGATACCTCCTGCCTCTCTGCCATTACTCCTCCTGCCAGGCTTTCTGCTGCGCCCCCTCCTCACCCAAGGGCCCTGTCTTGAGAAGCTGGCTCCCAGGACGCTGGCTCCCTTCATGCCACTCTGGCCCCTGAGTGTTTGCAGGAGTGGGGCCTAGGGAGGAGGGGGGAGAGTACCTATGGCATCTGGGAATGGAATCAAAATCTACAGGAGATGGCAGTCTGGGACGGGGGAGGGATGGGAGCTGCTGACACCAACATTCCCTCTCAGGTTGCTCTGGGGACCACATACCCCAGGCCTCCAGCTCCACCCCAGGCACACCACAGCTCCAGGTCTCCTGCTTCCTTTGCTGAACCCCCTCCTCACCCCTCCCACTGGCATTCAGAAGCTCTGGGGCAGGAAGCAGAGCTCCTCCGGGGTAGAGCCACTGGGCTCCCCACTACCTCCACAAGGAGGTAGAGGCTCTTGCTGTAGGACTCTCCAGAAGTGGCCGGAAGTCTGGGAACTGTGTAGCGTGCAGTCATGGTGTGGTGGGGATGGGAAGTGGGGGCTCTCTCCCCACTTTAGCCAGCCCACCAGTGACCTCCCATTTAAGGTCTCAGCTCGCTCACTGGGAAGGGCTTTGGAAGAGGGTCCCTGGAGAGCAGAAGCCCCTCTCGCTGGCTGCTATTGTTGGTGGGGAGAGGCCTGTTTATTGCTCTGGTTCTCCAGGTTCTCCAGCTGCCTGCCAGGGAGGGAAGGGAGCTGGTCTACCCTTTCAGGAGAAGCCTGAAGAAGGGACTCTGAATGACCCTCTCAGAGGCATTCAGGCCACCAGTGGTCAGGAAACCCTGTGGGGCAAAGTGAGCATCTGGCCCTGTCACTGATGGGCTTGGGGACTTTCAACAGTTCATTTTCTTTCTTTCTTTTTTAATATTTATTTTTTAGTTGTAGGTGGATAGGATATCTTTATTTTATTTTTATGTGGTGCTGAGGATCGAACCCAGTGCCTCCCGCGTGCTAGACGAGCACACTACCACTGCGCCACAACCCCAGCCCCTCAACAATTCATTTTCTCTCTTAGCTTTAGTTTCTCCATGGGTTAAAACATAAAGCATTATTTCTGTGAAGTCAGCCATCTTCCCCAGCATCGACCTACAAACTGACGTTGGCTAGTGACAAAGCCTAGATGGAGTGGGAAAAAAAAAGGAAGTGGGGTAATGCCTAATAAAATTGAATTTATTGAATGTTTTGCTGAAATTACATTTTTTCTATTTTTTAGAGCTGTTCTGTCCTTTCTTTTTAAAAATGATGGTCATTGATGACAGTTATTTGTTTTGAATTTGACTAAGTTAAAAGCTGACAACCCCAGCCGGGTGCAGTGGCACATGCCTATAATCCCAGGCTCCAGAAGCTGAGACAGGAGTTTTGCAAGTTCAAAGCCAGCCTCAGCAAAAAGTGAGGTGCTAAACAACTCAGACCCTGTCTCTAAATAAAATACAAAATAGGCCTGGGGATGTGGCTTAGTGGCTGAGTTCCTCTGAGTTCAATTCCTGGTACAAAATGAAAAACAAAACAAAACAAAAACTCAATGTCCAAATGTCCTGGATGTTTTGTAAGTCTTGAGAACCAGGTCTGGTGACAGCATCTTTGCAAGGTGTAGGAGGTTGGGGGCCCAGGACTCCTGTGACACTCTTTTTCCTCTGTTGTCTCTTCAGGTCTGGGGCTGTTTCTCCTGGGCAGACCAATGGGGAGGGCTCTTTGGAAGTGTTGGCAACTCGCTTCCAGGTAAGCCAGGGCTTTCCGACCAGGAGCCCCAGCGCCTTGACCACCCCAGGGGTGAGGCCTGAGGGAACGCAGCTGGGCAGCCCAACTCTTCCCACTCAGCCCCTCTCTCCACAGGGCTCTCTGAGGACACACCTTGACAGCCAGTCCTCCCTGAGGTCTGCCTACTCCAGCCCGGCCTCCCTCAGCCCCCGGCCGGGCAGCCCCTTCTCCACCCCACCTCCCACCAGTCCGCTGGCCCCAGCTGGAGAGGCAGTGACTGGCCACAGGTGAGCGCAGCTGGTGGGCGCCCTGGCCTCCTGGGCCATCAGATCTGGGCCAGGCCTCTCAGTCTCAGTAGCTACATTTGGGGATTCCAAAGGCCCCTCCTCATCCCTGGGGCAGGCTGTGTGGAGCCCTGCGCCCACTCTCCATTTCTGCCTTTTCAGTTTCCAGAGTCTGACGCACTCACCGGGCCTCACTGCTGCTGACCGATTCTCCTATGGGGGCCGCCCAGCAGCCCGACAGGTGAGGACACGACGGGGGAGGAGAAGTGCCTCCCTTTCCCCCTGGCTGCCTGTGGTGCCCCAGGGCTGCAGGCTGCTGGTGTCACCTGGGCAGCCTGTAGGGCCATCTCCTAGTGACAGATGTGCTCTTCCACTGAGCCAGAGGCTGTTGCTTCTGGTGGGCCACATGCTGTGCCTGAGACCTGCCTGGCCAGCGCCCAGTCCACTCTGGCCCTCCTCCTGCTCAGGCCACCCTCCCTCCCCTTCCTGCTGGCTTCCTCCCTTCTCAGTGTGTTTCTCTTGGGCTGGGGCTGACATAGTTTTGCTGCTGTTGTTGGGATAAATCCCTTTCGGCTCTGGCTGCATCTCTTGAACACATTCCTCCCTCCTCAAGCCCCCAGCTCCCACCCCCCAGCCCTCCTTCCTCTCGGTCAGTTCAGTTGATAACCCCCTCGGGACTGTGGTTCTGCCCCAGGCTGCACTTGGCTCGCTTTCTGTCTGCCTCCCTCCTTTGCTGGATTCCTTCTCCACCCAGGTCCCATGTCCACTGGTGGCATTTCTCCTCCCCAGGGACAGGGGTGAGGAGGTGAGGGAGTGAGGCAGCAAGAGTTCTGGGCCACAGCTGCTGGGGGCAGCATAAGTGGGAGCATGTCCAGCCTTTAGGGCGAAGGGGATGAGGGCCAGCTGCTGAAATCTTACCTCCGGGTTGATTCTGCATTCCAGAAAGCAGAGCCTTAGGGGGTGGCTGGGGAGGGCTCTGGGAACTGGGAGCTCTAGAGCAGGAATGGGCAGGGTCCTCTGGGGCTGGGGGGTTCATTGGTAACCAGCTCGATGCCTGCCTCATGGTCAGCCTGGAAGGTACCATGGGCATAGAGAGGTGTTCCATGCAATCTCTGTCTTTAAAGAATTTAAGATGTGCCGGGCGCGGTGGCTCAAGCCTGTCATCCCAGCACTTAGGGAGGCTGAAACAGGAGAACCACGAGTTCAAAGCCAGCCTCAGCAATGGCGAGGTGCTAAGCAACTCAGTGAGACCCTGTCTCTACATAAAACACAAAATAGGGCTGGGGATGTGGCTCAGTGGTCGAGTGC